>JAIGNY010001069.1:717500-792500 GCA_020152595.1 Chiridota heheva
GAGTACAAGGTGGGTGAAGGGGCATGCGATACAGAACAGGCTCATTTTAAAACTTGGATATATTTACATAAGTTTGTAGTAAATTATTGGAAACCTTTTAGACTACTCATATTTTTCAAAAGAGCGACGATAAACCTATAACCATGTACAAACGTAAACAATCAAACATGACTATATACAGTATATCTCCACATTGTGTGTTTTCATGATTTTGTGTTTTGTATATTGTGTATTATAGCTCTCTTTGACATGCGTTTTGATTTGTATAATACACCTTCTTACTATGCGTCGTGACATATTTTTCTGCCCTTGAATTTTCAATTTTGCGAGGGCTCCTGGGTGGTTCGCCCCCTGGACCCCTACAAGGCTTCGCCCCTCGACCCCACCAGGGGCCCTTAAGCGGGCCCCTAGACCCCACCGGTTTGCGCACTAAGTGACACCTTCAGTATCACCTCGACTGCACCACTACATATATTGTCAGTTCAATGCAATCCCCCCCTTCCCCGTATGAAAATCCTGGCTACGCCACTGATTAGAAATATGTGCTAAAAGTATTCTTGCCAGAGAAAAAACCCAACAATGGTAGACATTGATTATTTTCATGGGTAACTATACCCACTCTTTCTTTATTTGCTCGTTTCTCAAAATGTTTCTAAGAGTAATTTTGTGGCTTTTGTTGTTTTAACATAAGGAATATTGATTATATTTTTTGTTTCGAGATTTCATTGTGACGAATTTGTCCATGATTTCTTCAACAAAACGGCTAAGGGACGCCTGTGATGTTAAAGGGCAGTTATCTTCTGTTTGAATTTGCATTAATACTGCTAAACCAATAACCATTTTGGAATAAAATGTACGTCATCAATTTTTATCAAAAGCAATTGGAATTATGAAATATAATTTTTTTTCTTACCTCCAAAATGATCTCCGTCACCGAGTGTGTTCACGACATTATTATCAATGATTATATCGACAGTTCCATGCTCAATAAAGTACATCGCCTTTCCTCTGCTTCCCGCTTTGATAATGGTATCGTCCTTAAGATAAACTTCAAATTCCAATTTTTCTAAAACGTCATAAACGAAATCAGGGTCGCCGTTTCGTAGAAAACTGACTTTATCTACAAGACTACGAAGATGATGCTGTAATATTTCCTGAAAAATACGACACACATAAGTGAACGTGTTTTGCGCTGTTATGAAATGTATTGCGAACAGAAAATGTAAAATAATAGCTGGAGTTCTTCATATTATTTCCAAGTAATAGTTTGTATACACTGAAGACATACAGGATAATATTGGCTTAAATACTTTAGGAAATATCCAATTAATCTATATTTATATATATATATATATATATATATATATATATATATATATATATATATATATATATATATATATATATATATATATATATATATATATATATATATATATATATATATATATATATATATATATATATATATATATATATATATATATATACATATATATATATATATATATATATATATATATATATATATATATATATATATATATATATATATATATATATATATATATATATATATATATATATATATATATATATATATATATATATATATATATATATATATATATATATATATATATATATATATAGATAGATAGATAGATATAAAGATATAAATATATATATATATATATATATATATATATATTTATATATACATATATATATATATATATATATATATATACATATATATATATATATATATATATATATATATATATATATATATATATATATATATATATATATATATATATATATATATATATATAAATATATATATTGACTTCATACCACTGAAGAAGGAAGTTTTTCGAAATATTTGGTTTATACAAATTTATGTTGGCTAGAGACATTGTCATTTTTTCTATTGTGTTTTATATATATATATATATATATTTATATATATATATATATATATATATATATATATATATATATATATATATATATATATATATATATATATATATATATATATATATATATATATATATATATATATATATATATATATATGTATATGTATATATATGTATATATATGTATATATATATATATATATATATATATATATATATATATATATATATATATATATATATATATATATATATATATATATATATATATATATATATATATATATATATATATATATATATATATATATATATATATATATATATATATATATATATATATATATATATATATATATATATATATATATATATATATATATATATATACATATATATATATATATATATATATATATATATATATATATATATATATATATATATATATATATATATATATATATATATATATATATATATATATTACACCAAAAAAAAGATTTAAAGAAAATAGCAAAAAGGTTGGGCTATCAATAATCGTAATCGTTATAATACCACATTAGTTGTTCTGCTCCTTAAAGTTTCAAACAGTCAAACCCGACCTGATATATAAGCAGGTCGGGTCAGACTTTTCCTCTTTATTTTCTTTATTCTGAAAACCACAAGTCATTAGGATGAAATTTCCTTTATCAATGGCTCCATTGTACTAGTTCTCCATTTGGTCCTGGGTTGTTGTGGAAGTTGGTGTTGAGTATCAAATTAGCAATGGATGAAGTTTTTATTGTCTGGTTGAGTGGTTATTTTAATTAAGATAAGTGGTCTCATTATTTGCTACATTAAGTTTGTGGTTATGATTTGCTGGAATAAATTTTTAAGGAGAAGGACAAGTCATGAGGATTTCTGGCGCAATCTTCGTTATTGTATTTCCCTAACAATAATCTCAGACCCTAAGACCCTAAATCTATATCCTAAAACTGTGGGGCATAATGAATCTGCTTGTGATTACTAATTACGAGACAAAGTTACCTTGATATACTTTATTAAACAAAACAACATCGATAATTGGAGCGCTGTCTTTCGCGATCTGAAGTTCCACTAAACGGCTGAAGAAGATAAACTTGATAAGCAATGTTCATCTTTTACATTTTGAGGGAACCGTCTATGCTTAGTTAGTGGCAGACACCTGCATAGCACAGGAAGTAGCTTTAATTATAAGGTGCTCAATATTAATAGCGGAGCCATTAAAAACAAATTAACCGCTTATTCATCAGTTTTTCAAATATTGCTCTTTAAAATTGATAAAGAAGTTGACACTTTATCTAATAGAGGCCTCCACCAACTTCATATCCCGTTAAGATGCATTGGTAATCATTCTCTTTCAGTTTTGTCTTTCAGTGCAGAGTCCCATGTGACAATCAAGACAGATACACTCAATGGCGTCATGTCTTAGCTCTAATTACAATCCCTGGAAAGTGTTCTTTTATTTCAATTCCTATTTTCCTCTGTATGTTGTATTGTCCTACGTGCCATAAACCCTTACTGAGACCAAATCTGATATTTAGCGACACTCGATATATTCTAGTTGTAAACGTTACAAAATGACCTGTGACAGTTAGGAATGCGAGAGAAACACCAACCAAAATCTCGAACACGGTAAGAAGACGATCCATCTTTCCCGTCAGATCGATGGAAAGACAAATGAGAAAAGTTTGTATGAGAGAAACCCAATAAGAGAAACTGCGGCTGAAAAGTTTGTATGAGAGAAACCCAATAGGAGAAACTGCGGCTGAAAAGTTAATCTTGAAATTGCAATCAATGCGTTTTTCGCAATACATGTGAGAAAAACTACATCATATTGTGCCGTACTTGTAATCTATCACAGAACACGGAGTTCAAGATATTGCACCGCTCTCGTCAAAACGAACTACATGATTTGTAACATTATTGTAATGTTTCTTGCATGTCACATTGCATGCAGGTGTATTTATACTGTAACATTATTGTAATGTTTCTTGCATGTCACATTGCATGCAGGTGTATTTATACTGTAACATTATTGAAATGTTTCTTGCAAGTCACATTGCATGCAGGTGTATTTATACTGTAACATTATTGTAATGTTTCTTGCAAGTCACATTGCATGCAGGTGTATTTATACTGTAATATTATTGTAATGTTTCTTACATGTCATATTGCATGCAGGTGTATTTATACTGTAACATTATTGTTATGTTTCTTGCATGTCACATTGCATGCAGGTGTATTTATACTGTAACATTATTGTAATGTTTCTTGCATGTCATATTGCATGCAGGTGTATTTATACTGTAACATTATTGTAATGTTTCTTGCAAGTCACATTGCATGCAGGTGTATTTATACTGTAACATTATTGTAATGTTTCTTGCATGTCACATTGCATGCAGGTGTATTTATACTGTAATATTATTGTAATGTTTCTTGCATGTCACACTGCATGCAGGTGTATTTATACTGTAACATTATTGTAATGTTTCTTGCAAGTCACATTGCATGCAGGTGTATTTATACTGTAATATTATTGTAATGTTTCTTGCATGTCACATTGCATGCAGGTGTATTTATACTGTAACATTATTGTAATGTTTCTTGCAAGTCACATTGCATGCAGGTGTATTTATACTGTAATATTATTGTAATGTTTCTTACATGTCATATTGCATGCAGGTGTATTTATACTGTAACATTATTGTTATGTTTCTTGCATGTCACATTGCATGCAGGTGTATTTATACTGTAACATTATTGTAATGTTTCTTACATGTCATATTGCATGCAGGTGTATTTATACTGTAACATTATTGTAATGTTTCTTGCATGTCACATTGCATGCAGGTGTATTTATACTGTAACATTATTGTAATGTTTCTTGCAAGTCACATTGCATGCAGGTGTATTTATACTGTAACATTATTGTAATGTTTCTTGCAAGTCACATTGCATGCAGGTGTATTTATACTGTAATATTATTGTAATGTTTCTTGCATGTCACACTGCATGCAGGTGTATTTATACTGTAACATTATTGTAATGTTTCTTGCAAGTCACATTGCATGCAGGTGTATTTATACTGTAATATTATTGTAATGTTTCTTGCATGTCATATTGCATGCAGTTGTATTTATACTGTAACATTATTGTAATGTTTCTTGCAAGTCACATTGCATGCAGGTGTATTTATACTGTAATATTATTGTAATGTTTCTTGCATGTCACATTGCTTGCAGGTGTATTTATACTGTAACATTATTGTAATGTTTCTTGCATGTCACATTGCATGCAGGTGTATTTATACTGTAACATTATTGTAATGTTTCTTGCATGTCACATTGCATGCAGGTGTATTTATACTGTAACATTATTGTAATGTTTCTTGCATGTCACACTGCATGCAGGTGTATTTATACTGTAACATTATTGTAATGTTTCTTGCATGTCACACTGCATGCAGGTGTATTTATACTGTAACATTATTGTAATGTTTCTTGCATGTCACATTGCATGCAGGTGTATTTATACTGTAACTTTATTGTAATGTTTCTTGCATGTCACATTGCATGCAGGTGTATTTATACTGTAACATTATTGTAATGTTTTTTGCATGTCACACTGCATGCAGGTGTATTTATACTGTAACATTATTGTAATGTTTCTTGCATGTCACACTGCATGCAGGTGTATTTATACTGTAATATTATTGTAATGTTTCTTGCATGTCACATTGCATGCAGGTGTATTTATACTGTAACATTATTGTAATGTTTCTTGCATGTCACATTGCATGCAGGTGTATTTATACTGTAACATTATTGTAATGTTTCTTGCATGTCACACTGCATGCAGGTGTATTTATACTGTAACATTATTGTAGTGTTTCTTGCATGTCACACTGCATGCAGGTGTATTTATACTGTAACACTATTGTAATGTCTCTTGCATGTCACAATGCATGCAGGTGTATTTATAACTCACTTAATAAAACTCATCTACATATATACAAAATTCGACGTCAAAATATGACTTATTCTTTGTTCATTTATGTATTTCTCCTAAAATATGTGAATCAATATGTATACGTGCAAGTGCGGGGCCAAGCACCTCCAGAGAATGCCATCATCAAATTTAAGGGTACATTCTTGTAGTTTGCATGTATGATTCTTGCAGTTTGCATATATGATTCTTGCACTGCATGCATGATTCTTGTAGTTGCATATATGATTCTTGCAGTTTGCATATATGATTCTTGCAGCTTGCATGTATGATTCTTGCACTGCTTGCATGTATGATTCTTGCAGCTTGCATGTATGATTCTTGCAGTTTGCATATATGATTCTTGCAGTTTGCATATATGATTCTTGCAGTTTGCATATATGATTCTTGCAGTTTGCATGTATGATTCTTGCAGCTTGCATGTATGATTCTTGCAGTTTGCATGTATGATTCTTGCAGTTTGCATATATGATTCTTGTAGTTTGCATATATGATTCTTGCAGTTTGCCTATATGATTCTTGCAGCTTGCATGTATGATTCTTGCAGTTTGCATGTATAATTCTTGCAGTTAACATATATGATTCTTGCAGTTTGCATGTATGATTCTAGAGTTTGCATGTATGATTCTTGCAGTTTGCATGTATGATTCTTGCAGTTTGCATATATAAGTCTTGCAGCTTGCATGTATAATTCTTGCAGCTTGCATGTATGATTCTTGCAGTTAACATATATGATTCTTGCAGTTTGCATGCATGATTCTAGTGTTTGCATGTATGATTCTTGCAGTTTGCATGTATGATTCTTGCACTGCATGCATGATTCTTGCAGTTTGCATGCATGATTCTTGCAATTTGCATGTATTATTCTTGCACTGCATGCATGATTCTTGCAGTTTGTATGCATGATTCTTGTAGTTTGCATGCATAATTCTTGCAGTTTGCATGCATGATTCTTGCAGTTTGCATGTATGATTCTTGCAGTTTGCATGTATGATTCTTGTAGTTTGCATGTATGATTCTTGCAGTATATGATTCTTGCACTGCATGCATGATTCTTGCAGTTTGCATGTATGATTCTTGCAGTTTGCATGTATGATTCTTGCAGTTTGCATGCATGATTCTTGCAGTTTGCATGTATGATTTTTGTAGTTTGCATGTATGATTCTTGCACTGCCTGCATGATTCTTGCAATTTGCAGGTGTGATTCTTGCACTGCATGCATGATTCTTGCAATTTGCATGTGTGATTCTTGCACTGCATGCATGATTCTTGCAGTTTGCATGCATAATTCTTGCAGTTTGCATGCATGATTCTTGCAGTTTGTATGCATGATTCTTGCAGTTTGCATGTATGATTCTTGCACTGCATGCATAATTCTTGCAGTTTGCATGCATGATTCTTGCAGCTTGCATGCATGATTCTAGCAGCTTGCATGTATGATTCTTGCAGTTTGCATGTTTGATTCTTGCACTGCATGCATGATCCTTGCAGTGTGCATGCATGATTCTTGCAGTTTGAATGTAAGATTCTTGCAGTTTGCATGTATGATTCTTGCACTGCGTGCATAATTCTTGCAGTTTGCATGCACGATTCTTGCAGTTTGCATGCATGATTCATGCAGTTTGCATGTATGATTCTTGCACTGCATGCATGATTCATGCAGTTTGCATGTATGACTTCTTGCAGTTTGCATGTATGATTCTTGCAGTTTGCATGTATGATTCTTGCAGCATGCATGCTTCTTGCAGTTTGCATGCATGCTTCTTGCACTTTGTATGCATGATTTTTGCAGTTTGTATGCATGATTATTGCAGTTTGCATGTATGATTCTTGCACTGCATGCATGATTCTTGCAGTTTGCATGTATGATTCTTGTAGTTTGCATGTATGATTCTTACAGTTTGCATGCATGATTCTTGCAGTTTGTATGCATGATTCTTGCAGTTTGCATGTATGATTCTTGCAGTTTGCATAATTCTTGCAGTTTGCATGCATGATTCTTGCAGTTTGCATGTATGATTCTTGCAGTTTGCATGTTTGATTCTTGCAGTTTGCATGCATGATTCTTGCAGTTTGCATGCATGATTCTTGCAGTTTGCATGCATGATTCTTGTAGTTTGCATGCATGATTCTTGCAGTTTGCATGCATGATTCTTGCAGTTTGCATGCATGATTCTTGCAGTTTGCATGCATGATTCTTGCAGTTTGCATGTATGATTCTTGCAGTTTGCATGTATGATTCTTGCACTGCATGCATGATTCTTGCAGTTTGTATGTATGATTCTTGCAGTTTGCAAATTGATCGGGCCTATTCTCCCACTCGCAACATTAATTGTACATCGTGGCCCAACTATATTAGGTATTTTAATACCGTTGGAAATTTGGCGCTTGGGCTCCATAAATCTTATTATTACTTAGGGGTCGATATAATTGTTACGTGTATTCCCTCTCGCGAAAAGGAGTGATACATATATTTAACCCATGATACTCCCGGGGAGGCTTATGGAGATCTGGGATGCTAAGATTAGATTTTGTATCGTTCCCCTTTTACATTTATTCTATCTTTTCCTTTGAAACAATTATATTGTTTTGACTAGAAACATAGTGCGATCCATTCATGGTGATATTTCACCACAGATATGACAGTTTAGAATGAAAACAAAATAAGAATATGAAATTCTATGAACAGCTGTAGGTATTGCTTTAAAGAAAACGCCAAAGGATAAGGAAATACAATTTTCTGCTTTGAATCTTTAAGACTTAAAATGTGCTGAGTAAGGTGTACCGCAATCTTCAATTTATATTAAGTGTCGAGATCTTCAATCACTCATTTTGTCCGTTGGGTTTTTCTTATACGAAATAAACACGAACGGAATTGATTATGTGAAATCTTGTATTCATGTAACGGTTTTTATTACACAAGATTAGTAAACGCATTCAATGCTTTTTTTAATTCACATCATTTCCCTCAAGATATATTATAAGCTGGCATGCAATAAATGTTTTGAATTGCTCATTTAATTAATCACGGACAAATTGGCTCTGGTGTGGAATACTGAAGACAGAGCTTGGAAATCGTGTCACAAATGAAGTAGTTAAGGTTATTGAAAGACACTTTATGAAAAGAAACAAACCACCCAGTCAAAGTACAGCTCACCAAGCAGATGATAACACGATTCGAAACCTTTGTAAATTCGCAGAATACGCAGAATACACTTTTAAAGGTCTTCTTTCTCATTTTCAAAATGTATCATACCCTGGTCATTCCACGGACGCACTGAAGGTTTTTAAGAGAGAGGGGGAGGGGGTATTGGACAGGGGATATGACAAGCATACATTTCAGCAGGTAGGTAGTCGTAGACTTGGAGGTGTGTTGACCAACCAACTTAGTACCAATGAGTTGATATTAATCTCTTGTGGAGTTATGGTCAACTTTATCCCAAGTATACCAGTTCGTGTTTGTATTGAATATTTGCAAGAAAGAAATATTTGAAATATTTACCAAACCTTTATATTTATTTGCCTCTTGGGCTTTGAATTGATCAATTTACTGGGCTTTTTTTTATATATTTTTTTATATAGGATTGATATACGAGATAGCAATTATACTATTTTAAGCAAACTTATATTTCAGCATATGTTTGAAGTACATTATCCAATAATAATACCCGAGTGACCTTGGGTCATTTCTTGATTTGCGTTGTTTTTCGCTAACGTCACAGTGCATTCTAAAAATCAAATGAGAAGCCAAGATTTGCGCGCATGCACATGAAGCATCCTACAACCTTCTCTGTAAACTCTGTATCCTCGTCTTACTGCTCTTACTATTTACCTTACAGATTGCATGTGTTTATAGAAATGGTTACAGGGTGACGTAGGCCTACCTGAAGATGATTCGCAGAAGTCAGTTCCTTCAATTTTATATATATTTTATTGATATATCTGTTGGAATATAGGAGTGCATTATAACTGAATTTCAAAATAAAACGCTGGAAAATGCACATTCACGTCACAGCAGTTTATTCTTAAAAAATTTGTTCAGTGGACAAGCAAATTCATCTTAGATGAAAGAAAACCTCAAAAGCAACAACTGGTAAAGAAAGCATCCAAAAGTGTTGTTCCTTTAAGGAGATATTTAAGTTTACAGCTTTAGATTCCTCAAAGTCTTTATGTATTCTATCATATTTTGTCCTGTAATATTTTGACTTTAAAACCATTAGATATGTCAAAAAGTATTCAAACATATCTTAATCTTGTACTGTTGTAAGGATGATTATATAATTTACCACCTGAAGAACGTTTGCGGAAAAATAATAGTAAAAAATTGTTTCTTTAAAATACATTAACAATTGTTAAGAATGTGATGTAAGGGCGCCAACTTTCCATCATAGACTTACTACACCAGCCATTTATACAAAGATAAGATAGAACTTTAAACTTGAATATCTCCTTAACGGTATAAGATATGGAAGTACTGTTTCTTCACCAATTTGTTTGTCTGAAAGTCCTTTAAAAATTAGATCAACTTGGTTCACCACAAACGCACTCCAACGTACATATTTTATGAGGTTACTTCCTGAACTTTAGATTCCTAAATCAATTACTTTAGTGAAAGATTGATACCATTTTGCACCTATTTATAGTGTAAAGATGTAGTTTTAAAGTTCTTTGTGGTCATCTATTACGAAGGAACGCCGCCGGCGGATCCAGGAAACGAAGATATGGGTGCCCCGTGAGGGGTTTCAGCTTGGTAAAGACTTCAAATTGACTGGCCACGGAGATGAATAATAATTTTTTAGACTTCAAATACTTTTTGAAAAGAAACCAGTTTTAAGACATTTTAAACACATTTAAAGATTTTTCTTCTAAATTTTCGGAGAAGGGATGGGATGGGAAGGGGCTCACAATACACCCCATGGATCCTTAAATTTCTAAAAGAAAAACAAAGAAAAATTTTGTTCTTCGAAATAATTACCTTCCTGAGAGGATGCGACTGTTCCATTAATATCATACCCTCGTTGAAGTACTTTCGTTGATATCGATGTTCATAATACTCTAACACGCGGCGTTGCGTCAACATTGGAATCTTCTTGTACCGCATGTATTCCTTCACTTGGGTAATCTGCATAGGAAAGCAAGATCTGTGATTTTGAAAGGTCCCCGAAACAAACAACGTAAAAGGTCCTGTTTTAAGGATCCTTTATAAGATAATAGATGTCCTGCAGTCGTTTTGTTCGACGTTTGAGGTACCATTCAGCACAATGTTAAAGGGCTATGGACATGTAGAGGTAACATTGCAAACAATGATTTAAAATCTGTCAAAACCCATGAACTGATGAAAATAGCTCAGAATCCAATCAAAATCGGTTACAAATTCCATCTTACAGTTTTTTTAAGTTTAGGCCTCAACATGCACATTTTCATTAAAACGTGTGATGTATATAGCCAGTCAGATGTGTCTATTGTCTTGTATAAATACATTGCTTGTAAATGCTCTGCCACAATTCCGCCACAACTGTTGAAATACAGCAGCTGGTTCAGATAAAAACATTTTTGAATCTTAACCATATCTTATATCAATATCTATTTCAAATAAACATTTTTCAGTACCACAATATTGGAAATAATTTGTATTTGTCTTCCTTGACACACATTACAAATAGTCCATATAGGAAAGCTTCAAACTTTGGTGAGTCATGAAACACAAAAAGTGATTTGCTCCGATTTCAAAGTTCATTTAAGATATATACATATGAATACATACGTACATTAATTGTCAAATAGAGAGGAAATTTTGATAACTTGTAAATTCAAAATTGGAAACTGAACTGTCAAACGTTTTTCACTTATTCAGTGTCGTGAACAGAAACGCTTGGATAAAATGTAGCCGCGAGAAAACTTCAATTATATCACCGACTTCTCTCTCTCTCTACTTTTTTGTTGTTGACGCATCACCATTATAGGTGTGGGGGCTTAAAATTATTTTACTTGGATAATATTCCCGACAAATTATTGGCTAATTTGTATCATATTATGGTATGAAAATTGGAAACATGCTGGTAAATTATGCAGTTTTTTTGTTTCAAACGTTTTGGAACTTTTACTACCTGACTATCGGATGCATCCTTCAATTTTGGCTGAAGATGATTAGAGGGGGTCCCCTTGCCCTGCATGATTATATCGTCTAATGTACCTTTTCGTTATAAAGTCTACCCGATGCATCCACTGATAGTAAGAGTGTGGACATATTGCCAATAAACAAAGCGTAGAACGTAGCGCCCAGCATGATACTCATCGTGGAAGTCCACATGTCCGTCAGGTTTCTGGGCGGTGACTCGCCAAATCCTATACTTAACATGTCACATATAGCTCTGAAGAAAGACCATGAGTACTGTTCCCATTTTGTAGCATTCTGTGGAGAAATACTCAGTTATTAAGATGGAGAGACATCCAGGTTTTGTTTTTAATTTTGACGCGGATTAATTTATTTTATCCCACAAAGTAAGGAAAACTTAGTGCCCCTAAATCTTTTTCGCGAACTGATAACTCAGAAGAAGAAAAAAAACGTTTTAACAATGACGTATACGTAACGTAATAACAATGTTTGTAATATTTTCAGTTAGCTGCTATGTAAAGTAGGCCTAATCAATCAAGGAAATGCTACGTGTCACTAATCCTATATAGAACAATATCGAATTTAACAGGCCCCTTTTTGTTCAGATGGGCTTAAAGGAAATGGTCTGTTAGCAGTAGGAAGCCGCATCCACAGCGTGGGTGGAAACATTGTGTGGAGGCCTTATGTAGGCCTGGAGGCCTTATGTAGGCGTGGAGGCCTTATGTAGGCCTACCACTTGACATGAAGCAGAGGTAAAAGATGCGGAGAGTGGATATGCGCTAAAGTAATTTTCATAAATCTCAAAGGAATTTAAGAAACGCGTATACTTCTTGTTAGAAATGGTGAGTATTTTCAGAAAATATCATATTACTCAAATCTTCAAGTTTCCCCTAAATTGAAGGAATACCAACTGAGAGGCACATTACGTTAAGATAGTACAACAAACACAAACGGTGAACTGTATCTCATTTACTTACGGTTATTGTATGGCCAATACAAATGCATGCCTCTTTTCAAGAAGTATCAGAACATTTGTGTTTAGATAATCATCGAACGAAAGCTTATTTAATACGAAGACAAATTTAAACACTTCACATTTTTTGTAAGTGTTTACTTTTTGATTTTAATTGAAATTCTTATGAAAAATACAATAATATAAAATATTCTTCGCCGCAGAATTGAAGATTATACGTTTAAGCGGATCATACACATAAGTATAGGATAATGTTACACACTGTACGTATTGCTACAGCGCATACATATCTAGCCTTCCACAAATATCTATCTTTATCAGCTTGTAACCCACCGTAAAAGCTAAGCCATTGGTGATTATTTATTTTATTTTTCATGTTACTTTCCAGGTTTTAAAGTAACAAACAAGCCGTCGAGAAGGGGTTGGTGGTGCATTTTTAGGGCTCAAGCTGACTGAAACCAATCCATAATGACAACTAGATGCCACCGAGCCAATCCATAATGACAACCAGATGCCACCAAGCCAATCCATAATGACAACCAGATGCCACCGAGTCAATCCATAATGACAACCAGATGCCACCGAGTCAATCCATAATGACAACCAGATGCCACCGAGCCAATCCATAATGACAACCAGATGCCACCGAGCCAATCCATAATGACAACCAGATGCCACCGAGCCAATCCATAATGACAACCAGATACCACCAAGCCAATCCATAATGACAACCAGATGCCACCGAGCCAATCCATAATAACAACTAGATGCCACCGAGCCAATCCATAATGACAACCAGATGCCACCAAGCCAATCCATAATGACAACCAGATGCCACCGAGCCAATCCATAATGACAACCAGATGCCACCGAGCCAATCCATAATGACAACCAGATGCCACCGAGCCAATCCATAATGACAACCAGATGCCACCGAGCCAATCCATAATGACAACCAGATGCCACCGAGTCAATCCATAATGACAACCAGATGCCACCGAGTCAATCCATAATGACAACCAGATGCCACCGAGCCAATCCATAATGACAACCAGATGCCACCGAGTCAATCCATAATGACAACCAGATGCCACCGAGTCAATCCATAATGACAACTAGATGCCACCGAGCCAATCCATAATGACAACCAAATGCCACCGAGCCAATCCATAATGACAACCAGATGCCACCGAGCCAATCCATAATGACAACCAGATGCCACCGAGTCAATCTATAATGACAACCAGATGCCACCGAGTCAATCCATAATGACAACCAAATGCCACCGAGCCAATCCATAATGACAACTAGATGCCACCGAGCCAATCCATAATGACAACCAGATGCCACCAAGCCAATCCATAATGACAACCAGATGCCACCGAGCCAATCCATAATGACAACTAGATGCCACCGAGCCAATCCATAATGACAACCAGATGCCACCGAGCCAATCCATAATGACAACCAGATGCCACCGAGCCAATCCATAATGACAACCAGATGCCACCGAGCCAATCCATAATGACAACCAGATGCCACCGAGTCAATCCATAATGACAACCAGATGCCACCGAGCCAATCCATAATGACAACCAGATGCCACCGAGTCAATCCATAATGACAACCAAATGCCACCGAGTCAATCCATAATGACAACCAAATGCCACCGAGTCAATCCATAATGACAACCAAATGCCACCGAGCCAATCCATAATGACAACCAGATGACACCGAGTCAATCCATAATGACAACCAGATGCCACCGAGCCAATCCATAATGACAACCAGATGCCACCGAGCCAATCCATAATGACAACCAGATGCCACCGAGCCAATCCATAATGACAACCAGATGCCACCGAGTCAATCTATAATGACAACCAGATGCCACCGAGTCAATCCATAATGACAACCAAATGCCACTGAGCCAATCCATAATGACAACTAGATGCCATGAGCCAATCCATAATGACAATCAGATGCCACCAAGCCAATCCATAATGACAACCAGATGCCACCGAGCCAATCCATAATGACAACTAGATGCCACTGAGCCAATCCATAATGACAACCAGATGCCACCGAGCCAATCCATAATGACAACCAGATGCCACCGAGCCAATCCATAATGACAACCAGATGCCACCGAGCCAATCCATAATGACAACCAGATGCCACCGAGTCAATCCATAATGACAACCAGATGCCACCGAGCCAATCTATAATGACAACCAGATGCCACCGAGTCAATCTATAATGTCAACCAGATGCCACCGAGTCAATCCATAATGACAACCAAATGCCACCGAGCCAATCCATAATGACAACCAGATGCCACCGAGTCAATCTATAATGACAACCAGATGCCACCGAGTCTTGGTGTCAGGAGCAGAGATGTATGCGCTTTGTTTATTCCACAGCATGGATGGGTTTATAACATGTCGAATCCAGAGGGGGAGCCGGGAGCCATGGCCCCTTGAGATTTTTCCGATGATACTTTTTTTACCATGAGATAATTCTTAGTCTCGGTCAACGTAAATTTCATTCAATCTTTCATAATCTTTCAAAATTTCCTTCATTCTCGTGCAATTTTCGAAATATTTCCTTCATTTTAGGGCATTTTTCTTCAATTTTCTTCAATTTTCGGTAAATTTCCGTCAATGTTTGGGAGATGTCTTTCAATTTTGTGCAATTTCCTTCAATCTTGTGCGGTTTCTTAAATTTTCAGAAGATTTCCTTAAATTTGGGGCAATCTTTTTCAATTTTGGGTCAATTTCCTTCAAGTTTCGGTAAATTTCTATCATTTATGGGGAAATTTCCTTCATTTTTAGGCAAATTTTCTTCAAATTTTGGTAAAATTTCTTCAAGTTTGGTAACTTTCATTCAATTTTGTGAAAACTTTCTTCACTTAGGGCAATTTTTCTTTACTTTTTGGTCAATTTTCATCAATTTCATTCAATGTTTGGGAAATCACTTTCAATCTTTGAGAAATTTTCTTCGTTTTCGTGTAATTTTTGAAAATGTTTCTCAATTTTGGGGCAATTTTTTTTCGAATTTCGGAAAATTTTCTTCAATTTTCGAGAAACTTCCTTCAATATTTGTGAAATCTCTTCAATTTTCTATAAATTTATTTCATTCTTGTTCAATTTTTGGAAATTTCCTTTAATTAGGGACAATTTTTCTTCAATTTTCAGTCAATTTTCTTCAGCTTTCGGGAAATTCATTTCGGCGAAATTTTCTCTTCGATTTTTGGTTAAATTTCCTCAATTTTGGGGAAAATGCCTTCAATGTTTGTGATATGTTTTTAAATTATGGGGAAATCTCTTTCATTCTCGTGTCATTTTCTTCAATTTTCGGAACTTTTTTTTTATTTTTTGGGCAATGTTTTCTCGATTTTCGGTAAACTTTCATAAATTATCGGGAAATGCTACCAACTTTGACCAAAATTTTTTAAAGATTTTTTCCTTCAATTTTGTCGGTAATAATTTTTCCAATCTAAATAAAACCATTCAGGGAGGACCTTTATCTCTGCTCCGCGCTTACAAGACCACCACCCTTATCCCAATCATATCAAAACTGCTCCAAAAACACGTTATCACATCATCCCTGGTTTGGTTTGGCTTGCTCCCCTCCCTCTGCCTCCCTTCCTGACATTTTATGCTGGCTCCGCCCCTGACTATGTCTCAACAACCGTGGCAAACAAAAATCATGTATGATTGTATACAGCTTTAGATAGAAGCTTCATACATGCAAGACTGTGAGGTAAGGTAAAGACAGCCCTACATTTTTGGATTCCGAAGAGCTTTGTCCCAAATTCAACAATCGACGACTTTTCAAGTGTTTTATCTAGCTTAAAATCGGATTTGGTAATGGCGAAAGCTTCAATATTTGTCATAAGAGGTTGTTTTCATTCAAGCTGTTATCAAAAAACAACAGACTTGCAATAAGAACTGGGGAGCTAATCTGCTGATGCCATGACACATGCGCATATTTTCCTGAAGAACTAAGATTGTAAACCAAGAAAATGTAAAACTGTTCATATCTATCCAGTTTTGATGAGATGTTTTGTAAGTTTTCATAATATTTAACGCATCTTCAAACATTCCATTCTATGATGCCTCTTTAGTACAAATACTCCTGTAAAACATTTTTGAAAAAATCAATGTTCCGCATATCAACATCCAGATGTATTTATAAACTTATATTTCATTTTTTCATTTATTTGTTTTATCACAATACTCACTTTACTACATATGAACAAATAATAATAATGATAATAATTATAACAAAGAAAGATTCACAGAAGTATGGGAGACTTAGCTTAACAAAACAGCTTTTAGACACACACACGCACACACACACACACACACACACACATATATATATATATATATATATATATATTTATATATATATATATATATATATATATATATACACATATACATATATATGTATATATATGTATATATGTATATATATATATATATATATATATATATATATATATATATATATATATATATATATATATATATATATATATATATATATATATATATATATATATATATATATATATATATATATATATATATATATGATATATATATATATATCTATATATATATATATATATATATATATATATATATATATATATATATATATATATATATATATATATATATATATATATATATATATATATATATATATATATATATATATATATAAATGATTTTTTTAAGTACAGAGAAAGGCCCTTTCAAGTGTCTGAATAAATTAACATAATGCTAGTTGAACTACCTGACTACTATGACCCGTTCAAACTACCTCCCTAACCTCAAAAATGATGTTCATCAGCAGGCATGCTTACAGGCTGATGAAATTCTCTTTTGAGATCTATAAATATAAAAATTGAAAAGTTAATTTCAGATAAAATTGTATTAACCACTATAGGGATCTGGTTTTCAAGAGCAAAGCTTCTCAAACATTTGATACTTACATCGATACCATACATGACGACCCAAGAGTCATTGGGGAACCCTTGATAAAACGGAATGAGAAATTGAATACAGCCGTTCCAGTGGGAAAGAAGGATGACAACTAAAACCAGATGGATAATTCGTATAACAGATCCCTCCACATTGAATAGCTGTGAAGAAATCATAAAAGATCTTATTACCCATAATTTAATCTATCGCCAGTTCGGTTCGTACCGCCGATTGGAGGACTCAATAAGTCCCTCTATCGGGAGATTCAAACATGCGCACTGAGCTTACAGTGATATATGGAAGCCGCCATTTATATTGTGAAGTTTCAGTCATAGACGCTTATCAGTTGTTTCATTGAAGCTTTGTTCATGTTCAATTTCGCGAAAGTAAAACAGCTTTGTTACTATCACGCAGCTATTGCTAAATAACACGCAATTATTGCTAAATAATTTTCACAAATCCCCCAAGTTATTTCTCATAATTTCAGAAAACCTTCTTAAAGCGCGACTGCCTAACGGTAACACATAATAAGAATTTATCACTTTTCTTCAAAATTCTCGAATTTCTCTTAAAAGCGCACGGTGAAAAGATGATTAATATGCCATTACTTTAATTCTTGAAGAAAATTTGAACCCTTTACAGTGGTTGAGTTCCCCGCGCTTGAAATATGTCTGATTTTATGTTATTCCTATACAAAATTTGGATAGATGCATCGTGAGATATTTCTGTAAAGTATTCCCCGACCGGGTGAACAAAACTGTTTTCCCGATCGGGGGTACGAGCCGGACTGATCACAACAAGATTAGGTCGGCATTTCGTAAAAGCCTTTTGCATATTTCTTCCAAAGATTATATTTCTGTAATTTCGGAATTTATTCATTCATGTAGATAGCATTTCCACCCGATTCAGACGAATCCAATTCAATTCATGGCAGCCATTATTAAACCCATTTTCAAGAAATGGGTATTTCATGTATGTAGGCTTGTGCCAATATCCACAATAAAAGTTTGAAATTCAAATACCGAATAAGACTCATGACGACATTTTCATTCTTTTAGCTCAGTTTAGTTTGTCATTCTTAGCAACATTCGAAAGATAGAAATGTTAGGGCACTCACCTCTTCTAATCGATGTACATAGCGCATCAATCTTGTTAGACGAAGCAGCCGGAGCACACTCATAACTTTGGCGAGCCTGAAATTAGAGTTAGTTTGTCTAGTTTAATCGACAACTTAATATGGCATGACGTTTATTCAGCATCTTGTAAATGATTGTTGTTTATTACCATGATATGTGATATCATATTGATTACATTGGCGATGTATATAGGAAATTGTTTACGTTATTTTGGTGCCCATTCGTACTGTTCGTTAACACACGTAGCAAAAAGTCTACTGATTTCTAACACACCATAATGAAGCTGCACTTAATACGCGCAACGAAACTTGCTACGAAGACCCTCAAATGGCAGCCAAACTGCCAAATAGAGAAACACTGACGCGGATTTTGATATATGTAGCTTTAAACAACATTCATGTAGGGTATCACATACAAGAATGATTTCCCGAATGCATTTAAAAATGACTTACAAACCCTACTATAACACAATAACGAAGCAATGGGCCATACAGCCATTCTGCAGTCTGTCACATATGTAACGTATAGGCTTACAGGGGAATGATCTTGTAGCAGATTAATCAGCTCATGTGCCTAACTAAGTTGTAAAAAGTCTTGTAAGATTTGAAACATATGTGAATGGATAGAAGTAACATTACCGAAATTCAGTAATTTTCTGTTCAGTAAATTCTATTAAGGTATTCACGCTATAATTTTTGCCCTCTCTATTAGCTGAAACCATGTAAGGATGAGATTTATCGTCTATGGTAGCACGGAACTAATTATTTCCCCCCATTGAAGCCTATGATGAAAGAGTCAAGTTCGGGGTCCTTTTTGTACCAGAATGGTATAGATTTTGGATCTTTTTGTGATATTTCCCAAAAAGTGCCATCTAATATCTCTCAGATGAGGGTACTTTTAATAGGGGGTCACCAGAGGTTTATGCCCCTTTTTTTAAGCTGAAGTGAAGAGGTGTTATGCATCCTCACCAAATCACTCAAATTTGGGTGTGGGTCCATGATAAAATAGTTCCCCATGAAACTTTTACTGAAACAAATCTCGTCAAGTTTGGATGTGCATAGTCAAGTCCTATCCTTTCTCTACCACTCCTAAAATTGTCAACTTCTCAGCTTCCAAGAAATGGGACCTCTCGAAAAAAAAAAAATTGATAGCCTTTTCTCTAAGGGTTCTCTTTTTTCGATGGCGGAGTGATACTTTATAGGTTCCGTGCTACATATATATATATATATATATATATATATATATATATATATATATATATATATATATATATATATATATATATATATATATATATATATATATATATATATATATATATATATATATATATATATATATATATATATATATATATATATATATATATATATATATATATATATATATATATATATATATATATATATATATATATATAATGACTCAAAATTCCACTGGACCATTTGGGTCCCAGAAAAACAGCTAGAATTTGACTGTGCAATGTGTAACATATGAAAAATACACAAGTATGATATGCTCATAATACTGTAATAAGGTCTACATGTATTATTAAAACCAACACAAACAGTAAGAAAATAGTATTTCCTTGGGAAATCATTTTATAGGGGGTGGTTACTACAAACATTTACGTATCTTATAAGGGCTAACTTTGCAAGCATACCCTTGGAAATATATAGCTAATAACCAAGAAATTAGCAATTTGCATAAAAAATAATTGCACTATAGCATGGAAGCACATTTTACCATTGAAAAATAGCTTTTTGCCATTCAATTGAGGTATTTTTTTTTTTGAGCAACAGAAATTTCTAAAAACCATACCCCCTCTCCACCAAAAATTTAGCAACAAGTATGCTATACCCCCAAAACAAGCCTATTTAGTGCAAATTTAGTCTCTCTGCTTTGCTGGACCATGCAAATGACTGTTATTTTACTTTTATGACAACTTTTAAGTGCAAAGTCATGACCTTTATCAACTAAAACAATGTACTTTATTGACCTGTGATGACTTATGTCAATCTGAGTGACAGAGTTCAGCCCAAAAGAAAATATGAACATTAATCAGTCCAATCAAATACATTTTAATGAAAATCCAAGGCTACCATTGGCCATTCCCACCGCAAAGAAACTTAAAATTCATCAAAAAGGACTTAATTTCAGGGAAAATACATTTTTTATACAAAAAGGTAATAAAATTCAGTCTTTCAATAAAATATAGGGTCAGTTTCCCTCAGCAAATGCCTATTCTCATGAAGGAAAGCTCTTTAATAGCTTTAAAATCAGTCCTCTACCATTCCTGAAATTGTCAACTTCTCAGCTTCCTGTTTCATGAAATGTGACCTCACGAAAATATTTTTTATTAGCCTTTTCTCTGAGGGTTCTCATTTTTCGATGGCGGAGTGATACCTTATTTGTTCCGTGCTACCCTATGCTTTACAACAATCCGAGTCATCTTTAAGCAGGAACAAATTAACGAATTATTTATATTTTGGAAAATAGTTGTACATTTAGAGATGTCACAAATATACACATATTCATATTTTACATATTTCATATTCAAGTGTGGAGTTTAAAATATCCGTAAAAGGAACAATATCTACCTACATAACTACTCGCATGTCCTAACTTTATCTACCTACGTAAATACTCGCATGTCCTAACTTTATCTACCAACGTAACTACTCGCCTGTCGTAGCTTTATCTACCTACGTAAGTTTTCGCATGTCCTAACTTATCTACCTACGTAACTACTCGCATGTCCTAACTTATCTACCTACGTAACTATTAGCATGTCTTAACTTTATCTACCTACGTAACTATTCGCATGTCCTAACTTATCTACCTACGTAACTATTAGCATGTCGTAGCTTTATCCACCTACATACCTATTCGCATGTCGTAGCTTTATCTACCTACGTAAATACTCGCATGTCCCAACTTATCTACCTACGTAACTACTCGCATGTCGTAGCTTTATCTAACTACGTAACTACTCGCCTGTCGTAACTTATCTACCTACGTAACTATTCGCATGTCTTAACTTTATCTACCTACGTAACTACTCGCATGTCCTAACTTATCTACCTACGTAACTACTCGCATGTTGTAACTTTATCTACCTACGTAACTACTCGCATATCGTAACTTTATCTACCTACGTAACTGCTCGCATGTCGTAGCCTTATCTACCTACGTAACTACTCGCATGTCGTAGCTTTATCTACCTACGTAACTACTCGCATGTCGTAGCTTTATCTACCTACGTAACTACTCGCCTGTCGTAACTTATCTACCTACCTAACTACTTGCATGTCGTAACTGTATCTACCTACGTAACTATTTGCATGTCCTAGCTTTATCTACCTACATAACTACTCGCATGTCGTAGCTTTATCTACCTACGTAACTACTCGCATATCGTAACTTTATCTACCTACGTATCTACTCGCATATCGTAACTTTATCTACCTACGTAACTACTCGCATATCGTAACTTTATCTACCTACGTAACTACTCGCATATCGTAACTTTATCTACCTACGTAACTACTCGCATGTCGTTACTTTATCTACCTACATAACTACTCGCATGTCGTAACTTTATCTACCTACGTAACTACTCGCATATAGTAACTTTATCTACCTACGTAACTACTCGCATGTCGTTACTTTATCTACCTACATAACTACTCGCATATAGTAACTTTATCTACCTACGTAACTACTCGCATATAGTAACTTTATCTACCTACGTAACTACTCGCATGTCGTTACTTTATCTACCTACATAACTACTCGCATGTCGTAACTTTATCTACCTACGTAACTACTCGCATATAGTAACTTTATCTACCTACGTAACTACTCGCATGTCGTTACTTTATCTACCTACATAACTACTCGCATATAGTAACTTTATCTACCTACGTAACTACTCGCATATAGTAACTTTATCTACCTACGTAACTACTCGCATGTCGTTACTTTATCTACCTACATAACTACTCGCATGTCGTTACTTTATCTACCTACATAACTACTCGCATGTCGTAACTTTATCTACCTACGTAACTATTCGCATGTCCTAACTTTATCTACCTACGTAACTATTCGCATGTCCTAACTTTATCTACCTACGTAACTACTCGCATGTCGTTACTTTATCTACCTACATAACTACTCGCATGTCGTAACTTTATCTACCTACGTAACTATTCGCATGTCCTAACCTTATCTACCTACGTAACTACTCGCATATCGTAACTTTATCTACCTACGTAACTACTCGCATATAGTAACTTTATCTACCTACGTAACTACTCGCATGTCGTTACTTTATCTACCTACATAACTACTCGCATGTCGTAACTTTATCTACCTACGTAACTATTCGCATGTCCTAACTTTATCTACCTACGTAACTATTCGTATGTCCTAACTTATCTACCTAGGTAACTACTCGCATATCGTAACTTTATCTACCTACGTAACTACTCGCATGTCGTTACTTTATCTACCTACATAACTACTCGCATGTCGTAACTTTATCTACCTACGTAACTATTCGCATGTCCTAACTTTATCTACCTACGTAACTATTCGTATGTCCTAACTTATCTACCTAGGTAACTACTCGCATATCGTAACTTTATCTACCTACGTAAGTATTCGCATGTCCTTATTTTATCTACCTAAATTTATACTGCAAACTAGGGACTTCTTCTCCAAATAAGAAGGGGCCCTTCAGTATGGAAAAATGAAATACATCATATCCTAGACTAGTGTCGGACTCTTCGATAAGAGGAGACCCTACGCAACGAATAACCCGAAATGCATTCGGTCTCATGGTCAGCACAGAACAGGACCCCGATAAAAAAGTACGAAGGCCCTACCCCCAAAAAAACCAGAACAATATTAATTTTCATTCTTTGTTTCTTTCTTTCTTCTCGATCTTTTGTTTTTGTTTGCAGGCCTCCTTGGGGTCAAAGGTACCTTGCTCCATGAGAAACTCACTGCGTACACCAGTAGTAGCATAGGCGGGGCGTAACTTAACGTGCCAATATGGTGCCGTGACTTATACGACATTGCTACTTGCAGCGCCCTCACTAAATGTGTCTCAAATAGTGTACACGCTTTGTCACGCTTAAACTATTCCCGAAATAAAGTCTTTCCGTACGTATATATATATATATATATAATTGTGCACACTATATGTGTGGAATGTGGGTCAGTGATGAGTGACTTTTCGGTAGCCTTGAGTTGTTAGTTCGATTTTCCAACATGAGTCAGAACATCGATGATGTAAGGGCGCGAATCATTCATGAGGGGTGTGGGATGGTTATACAGTGACAAAGCTAAAGGGCGGGAAGGGGAAATCGCCCTGTGGCGGCGACAGACACCACGAATTGGGGAGACATTGGGGCTTACAGGCTTACAGGCTAATATTTTCGAAAACCTAATAATTTTAGTAAGGCAAATTTTCGACTTATTTTTCGAAGTTTTCCCTCAAAAGTTTTTTGTAAAACAAAAACCAAGGAGCTTCTTCTCTGTGTAGAAGCTCCTTGCAAAAACTATGCAACATTTTCCCAATATATTTCGAAAGCTTACTAATTTTTCCTCTGAATTTATAGGCTGATTTATCAAGATGTTCCCTTATATCTGAATATTAGGGCGGTGGCCTCCGCCCCTATTGCCTCCGTGGTTCCCACATCACTAAATCGGGATATATCTGACGTGGCGTGTTAACAGGGAGAGGGGAAGGGGGAGAGGGGGGCAGGAGAAAGTGCCCCCAGCGAAGCTTTCTGAAAGGGCGCTGAGTGCTCAAGAGGGTGCCAAAATCGTCATAAAAATATGTAATTTTTTTAGGCCCTGTGAAAATTTATGTGTTGATCAATAACTTCTTCTTATATACTATTTGCACGTAATATTCCATTTTGTCGTCCGAAAGCGCATTAATTTTCCACAGAAAAATAACAAATTTCCGAGGACTTCCCGAAAACCCTTGGATCCCCACCGTTTCTTCGCGGCCTTCGCTCCTATATCATATCATGCCCAAAAGTTGAAATAATTTTGAGCAAGTACCAGTTCTCCCACCCCCTCCCGTAAGTTCGCAAAAAAATAAAAATAATAACGTGACGAATTGACTTTTTTCTGGAAATCTTAAATTTCCGAAAAATCTCCTTTCTGGAGATTCTTAAACTTTCAAGAAATTTCCTTCATTTTCCGGGAATTTTCTTCAAATTTAGGAATTTTTTTAATTTTCGAAAAATTTCCTTTGATTTCAGAAAATTTCCTTCATTTTCGAGAAAACTTGCTTCCATTTTTGTGAAATTTCCATCATTTTGGGGATATTTTCTTTAATATTTAAGACATTGTATTCAATTTTCGGAAAATTTCTTCATTTTGGAAAACTTCCTTTAATATCGATAAATTTCGCTTCCATTCTCGTAAATTTCCTTTATTTTTAAGATTTTTTTTATATTTAAGAATTTTTCGTCAATTTCCGAAATTTCCTTCAATCTGCAGAAATTTTCTTTAATTTTTTAGAATTTTTGTTCAATTTTCGGAATTTTTTTTCTTCAAAATCCGGCATTTTGGGGAATTTTATATCATTTTCGTGAAATTTCTTTGATTTTGGGGATATTTTTTGCAATATTTAGGAAGTTTTTCTCCAGTTTTAGGGAAATTTCCCTCATTCTCATTCTGCGGCCGAAGTTTCCTCATTTTCAAGAAATTTTGGTCATTTTTGGAAGGTTTTCTTTGTCCCTAGACTTGAAATACTGATTTTATGCAATTTTGTAAACGGTGCCATCATATAAATGGTGCATGCCAATTTAGATCTATGTGCACGTTTTACTTAAGAGCATTTTTTTTTATAAATGTCCTTGCCCCCCAGTGAAATATGACCCACCACGCCACTGATCTCGACTCGGAATGATGCTGATTGGGCTAGGGTTGGATAACTGGGACGTATTATAAAGAATTCTCTCCAAAACACGTTTAAATTCAGAGCGGCTCCGAGGGACATCAAGAATTAGAAAATTTCAAAAATCTGGCCGCTACCACTGCGTCAATGAACCCAACTTAATTTACCAGTGCAAATACAGGAACAATTGGGTTTTGCCCTCCTGCGCGGTAACTCTTACTCATGGCCGAAAGTTAAAGGAGGTGTGGTGTGTCCCCCCACCCTCTTATTATTAATTCTTTTATTATTATTTTTCGGTCGGGCAATTCTAATTTTGACTATTTCGTCGGGCAAAAAAATGGCCATTATTGGACAAAATTGTGGGAAAATTAATATGGTTATACGTTTTTGAAATTGCATAGGCCTATGTGATAGTTGTTTTCTTCGTGCCTGGCCGTACGACCCCTCACCCTCACCCAGTTTGCCAGACACTGATCTTATAGTCGGGCAGAGATGTATAGAATGTCAAATGTACTTGCATAAGAGTGATCTCAGTCATCAATTAGTTCGTGCCTGACTTAAAATCATATCATGCACGCATGATGACTGACAACATCATTGGGCACTAAATCGTCCCTCTTTCCCCATACTGCTGTACTGACGAATGGCTTATTTAGGTGAAACGAAAATTGGCGCTAAATCCGAATTATTATTTCCGCATACTGACGAATGTCTTTGAAGTTTCATGAAATAAGATTTTGCTTAAAATATCTTTATTTTAAGTCTGTAAGCTAGTAAGTACAATTGTCAAAAGTTTATCATTTTCTCTTTCCAATGATATTAAGTTATATAATACGTTCATATGGTGCGAGCAGGTGCCTTTTTTGCACCATTTTCGTAATGCTGGTGTCTTTTCTACCAAACTATAAAAAACTTTAAAAATGTACTAAAAATTTATTTCATCATTTTCGTACTGCTGGTCCCAAAAAATGCGTATTTACTGTGTTAATTTTGTACTGCTGGTCCAATTTTACAATATTTTCGTTGAATACTCATACTGCGGGTATCAAAATTGTATAATTTCATACTGCAGTTACCAAACAATCTGTCATACTGCGGTATGTTTTTCGGTTGGTGGGCTGCACATCCTTACCACTTATAGTATGAAGTGCCCCAACACCCGGGTGTGAAATGTCGAATGCCGGATCGAATGTACCGTTTAAACCAGAGATAATCTCAATCATGCCCGAATCAACTCGGCGTGATACTGATTGGGCTTGGATTGGACAACAGGGACGTATATTAGAAGATGTCCACCGTGACCCACAAACAAATTTATTAAATTTTCCCTCTGCCAGTGCCTGAATGGTAAACCCAAAATGCTCAGGCTTTTAGTAGATTTTAATGTTAAATTCAAATGTTCTTCTTTTTATCAATTACCAACATTTTGAATTTTAGTGTTGCTTTTAGCCATGAACCCAACCAACTTTCAACCTTTGTCAATTTTCGGGAGTACACTGATTTCTCCTCTGCCTGTGCCCTATAGTTATCTAATTTATAATTGGAGAGGTGGGTGGGGTGGAGGTGAGGGGGAATGGGTGGGAAGAAAGGAATAGCTTAGATTTTTCAATTCAAATTGCATGCCCCCCCCCCCACCCTCCCCCTTATCATTTCACTTGCCCTATAAAAAAATGTAAAGATGGCTACGGGCCCACACACAGCAATCCTGAATCGAGGGGCGTGTTTAGCTTTTCATTTATTAGAGGGCTTACTGAGAAACACATGTTTCATCCCCATCCCCACCCCTACCCCCTTCCTCCTCCAGAAATATTTTATTTTTTCCGGTTGCTTTCTTTCTTCTTCTCCCCAGCTAGGAAGAAAATTGGTGAAATTATTACCATAAAATTGAAGGAAAATGCGTAAAATTGTTGGAAATTTTAGCAACATTCTCTAAAAATTTCCTGAATTGACAGTCATTTCCTAGAAATTAAAGAAATGGAAGACAATTTCCGACAGAAATTAAAAATTTTAGAAGAATGAGAAATTTTCCGGAAAGTGAAAGAAATTTCGTAAAATTATAAGAAAATTTACTGGAAATTATGAAGATTTTTGAAACTTCAAGAGGATTTCCCAAAATTCAAAGAGAATTCCTGATAATTCAAGAATTCTTGAAGATTCAGGGATTTTTCGAAAATTCAAGAAGAATTCCTGAAAATTTATGAAGAATTCCTGAAAATCCAAGAATTTCCAAAAATTTGAGGAGATTTCCCAATTGGAATCAACATTTCATGTAAATAGTGAACAAGTGCAATTTTCATATGGAAAATGTTCGAGTTCTTGCTCCCATGAGAAGCAACCCTCATATACTCCTTCCCAAGGCAAACATTAGCAATTGCTCATCGGACGAAAAGGTATTTGAAAATGATTATGTGAGTGTGTGGGGCAGGGGAAAGGCGGAGGGGTGGGAGAGGAGGAGGGGGAGAGAGGAAGGGAGGGGTGTGGGAGGGCAGATAGGTCACGGTCAGATAATTTTAAGACTTTCACCTCCTAGCTGAAGGTTTTGGCAGTATGTTGTAGAATTTGTTCCAAACGCAAATGGTTTTGTCCAAAACTGAACTTACATTATTGAACAGCCTGGAGAATTTTTATCTCAAATTGAACATTTTGGGCTAAAAATTAAAATATTTGGTCCCAAATTGAGGATTTTTGGAGGAAACTGTAAAAGTTTTGGTTCAAAATTAACAATAATTCAGTCGATATGATTAAAGAAAGATATGCCATTATAGTTCATTTAATATTTCAGCAGTGGCGATACTCGAATAATGTTCCTTCAAGCCAAAATGCATGACGATGATACTACTTACGGAGGGGTGGGGTTGCAATTGGTTTATACTTTGTGATTATAAACACATGTAGACAAGTCGAGAAACCTGGGGCAAGTGCACATTTTCTTCGGAAAAATTGATCTTACGCTTTCTCAGCCTCTCGTGAGGTCGAAGTCTGGGTACACCTTCCCAAGCCCCTGCTCCGGTACTGCATGGACTATATAGTGGTATTGCAAAGTAAACTAACCAGGCCCGTAGCCACGGGGGGAGGGTGAGGGGGTGGCATTTTTCGGCAATGCCTCCTACAAATATTTGTGCTCCCTCCTCAAAAACAACTAAACAAAAAATTGAAACGTGCATCATAATTTGTAATAGCCCTATAATTTTGTTTAAATCACCCATACAGTTACTAAAAACCTTACTTTACTAAATTTTCCTAAAAACAAGTTACATTCCCCTACCAAAAAAAAAAATTCTTCAAAATATCTTAATTTTTCTTTAGAATTGCCAAGGGGTTTCTCAAAATATACGAAGGCTGACATTTGTACATCAAAATATCTGACTTTTTCTTCAAAATATCCAAGTTTATTCTTCAAAATGTTAGATTTTTGTCAAAATATCTAGA
Source organism: Chiridota heheva (assembly GCA_020152595.1). Lineage (NCBI taxonomy): Eukaryota > Metazoa > Echinodermata > Holothuroidea > Apodida > Chiridotidae > Chiridota > Chiridota heheva. The sequence continues at coordinate 747,039 of JAIGNY010001069.1, forward strand.
TTAGTTTTTACTCAAAACTGAACATTTTCGAAGTTTTTCCCAAACTTCTAACTTATTTCCTTAAATTGTCATTTTTGTGGGGAGGGGATAGCTTGTATGTGTGGAAGCTCTTTGCTTGTATTTTTTCACTTCAAATCGCACGCTCCTTTCCCAATAAAAATGTAAAACTGGCTACGGCCCGCGCATATCAATCCTGACATCCAGGGCGTGACTAGTTTTATTTTTGAGAAGGATTACTGATAATGTATTTATACCGCCTCCCCCAACCCACCCCCACTCCTCCGAAATGATTTATTTTTCCGGCTGCTTTCTTTCTCCCAGCTTGGAAGAAACATTGTGAAATTATTACCATAAAATTGAAGGGAAATGCGTAAAATTGTTGGAAATTTTAGCAACATTTCCTAAAAATTTCTAGAATTGACAGTCATTTACCATGTTTCCCGGAAATTAAAGAGATTTCTTTAAAATTGAAGAAAATTCCTTGAAGAACTCATTTAAGGTTTTCACGAGAATGAGAAAATTTCCCGAAAAGTGAAAGAAATTTCGTAAAAATTTAAGAAAATTCCCGGAAATTTCTGAAATTTTTCTGAAAATTCAAGATTTCCCAAAATTCAAAGACTTTGGCTGAAAATTCAAGGCGAATTCTTGAAAAGTTAAGGAGATTTCTCGAAAATTCAAGAAGAAATCCAGAAAATTCAAGAAGAATTTCTGAAAATTTAAGAAGAATTCACGAAAATTCAAGGACATTTCCCAACTTTAGCAGCAAGATTTGATGTAAATTAAAAGAATGGTTTAGTGGTCAAGCACGTACATCTTATACGAACTGACGAAAGAGGACTTTCAGAAGAAACAAAATGGTGAAGAAAGCATTACTCAAAAATCTTATTCAGTTAAAGAAGTTTAAAGTTTGGTATCATTTCTGTAGAAACGACGGAAATCAGACTAGTTGTGATGTCACAGCCTCAGATTCCTCAAATTCTTTGTCTTTTAAAAAAGTTAATTTAATTTGTCACTATTTAAATTATTTTTCCTCAAACTCTCTCCTTGTGGTATATTATAAATACCCTCCCTACTGCCCTAGGTTAAGTTTTACTACTTTTTTGACATAGCCCATGGTTTTTAAGCCACAAAATCACAGGACAAATTATGATAGAATACATAAATACTTTGAGAAATCTGAGGTTATGACCAGGGAAGTGCACTTCCCTGCTATGACATTACACGTCTGATCAGGGAGTTCTGATTTCAGTCATTTCTACACAAAGGATACCAAACTTTAAACTTGAATATCTCCTTAATTGAATAATTTGTGAATGTAAGTTCTTCACTATTTTGTTTCTTTTAACGTCCTCTCTAATATAAGATGGACTTGCTTGACCACTCAACTAATCCTTTACCCAGGGCAATTTTCATATGGAAGAGTTCTTGCTCCCCTGAGAGGTAACAGCCTCCCTCCCCCCTCCTCCCCCCCCCCCCACCAATTGCCAAGGAAAACATTGGCAATTGCCCATCGGGCGAAAAGGTAAAGGCCTCTTTGAAAATGATTGTGTGTGTATGTGTGTGTTGGGAGGTTGGGGGAGGTAGGGCATGGCCCACACTTTCACCTCCTATCTGAAGTTTTTGGCAGGCTAAGTTGTAGAATTTTGTCCAAACGTGAAAGTTTTGGTCCAAAACTGAAGAGAAGAACTTTTATACCAAAATATAAGATTTGGAGCCAAAATAAAAATGCTTGGTCCAAAATTGAGGATTTTGGAGCAAACTGTAAAAGTTTTGGTTAAAAGTTAACAATAATTCAGTCGATATGATTAAAAAAGCCATTACTGGTTCATTGATATTTCAGCAGTGGCATAAGAACGGGGCCAGGGTTAAGTACCATTTTGAATAATGAAGGTCTAACGAATTGATTTAGAGTAAAATACCCTACGTCATCTTTTCTTCCGGAAAACTTTTCAATTTTTGTGAAATTATCTTTATTAATATTATTGGGAAATTTCAATCAATTTTCGAGAATTTTCGTTCATTTTCGGGAAATTTTCTTCATTTTCGGAAATGTTCATAAATTTTGGTGAAATGCCCTAATTTTACGACCCCCTTCCCTCTTGACAAATATTTTTACCGTAATAAGAGACTCGTACATTTGTGTAAATTTTTTGGGACAGAAATCAAATCTGCCCCCACACACGCACACCCCGACTCCCATGCCAAATATCTTCCTTTTGCCGCTGTTTAGTTCATTATATTTATGGCTTTTGTGCACAAAAAAAAAAAAATGGAGAGCCTACAACATTTTTAGGGGCTAAACTCCCCCACCCCTCTTCTTAGACACGCCACCGCATAAATCTGTCACTGCAAGCTTGATAGGCCAAGTAAACCGCTTTGTCATTATTACAAATACCAAGGATTTTCAGTAGAAATTCAATGCAAATACGCTACTTTACATTTTACAATCACTACAAAATAACGTATGGAAGACATTTCTTATTTAGTATCAACATACACACTCCAGGGTCAGGGATCTTGTTATTTCATCTGAAGTAACAGATCCCTGCACATTCAGGCATTAGCATGCATGATGTATTATCACAACCAAGGATCAGTTACTTTAGCTGTTGTCACAATCAATAGACACAGTACTTTTTGTGTCATTTTCTCAGGACAATACCAGGAACCATGGAGGGAGGAACTTAGCCCTTCCTCTCCATCAGCAATGATTCTGATGACAAATTTGCCGCGGAAATGTCAACGGCAGAATGTTCTTGTCCAAAGCACTCTGCAGTGTGCATTACGTAACTGTTACCGCCTGTTGACGTCTCGTAAGATAAAAATAAACGCGAAAATGGATGGTTAAATTTGTAACTGAAAGTTTTGAAACGGAGGAATATCAGCGGCTTTATTAATCAAATGATCTAGAAATTGCAACAGAGGCAGATAAGGTCGTTTAGTAAAGTGAAAAGGCAATACTTGCAAGAATGTTTGTTTTGATTACCGTATGCAGTGAGCTATGCATTACGCTGACAGTGGCACTTGAAGTAGCAATTAATTGGATGTGTACACAGTGCATAAACAAAACAGGCGAAAATGGTAAGTTCAAACATTTTCTGAATGAATCTTGTAAAAAGGAATCAGTTTCTGCTAAAACATATCATAATAGGCCTATACATAATATATCTTGGGATGATTTTTTTTATATTTAATTGATATCACTTTATGTTGTTTATATTATACGTAGGCCTAGTTTGTAATTTTTTCTTCAAATGTTGCTTTGTCTATTTTAAAATGTTTATTGAAGTTCCGCTTAGTTCTGCTTCCACAATTAGAAATTCAATTTTAAAATATGATTGTTGTCGTTAATTTGACACCCTTTAATTATTGTGATATTTTGTTTTTCAATTGGAAGCAAATAAATTAGTTGTGTTACATGTATTTTTTGTAACTTCATTTCATTATGTATGCATGTGTTGTATTTGGAACGGATCCATTATAAAATTGCTTTGAAATCTAGAAAGCATGTATTGCAAAACAATTATGATGTATTTTAAGTCAGTTTTAAATTACAGTTTTAGCCAATATGATGCATGTACTGTAGAAATGGGCAAACCACTTCGTACTCTTTGTTTGTTTTTAAGATTAATCGGATGTTTGAAACCAAGTTTCACCAACAGACAAAATGAGGCATATTTACAATATTTTCCGGTAATTTTTCGAATTTGTGAAAAGAATCTGGCGGGGGTGGGTGGGGCAACTGTCCCTTCCCCATACTCACACGTCACTGGAGGAACATACTAAAATCCACACGTTATAAAATGCAATGCACAGGAATGTCAGACCGCACTTGATTAATCCGGCCCTGCCTGTATTGTACTAAAAATATAGTTTTCTTTCCTTTCCAATGCTTCTATCTTGTAACTAGCTTTTGTGTTAAAACAATTTTGTTTTTCAAATAAAGCTCGTAATAATCTTTAGCCTTATGACTACATCGTTTTACCTCACTCTGATTTCCAAATTTTCATTTCTCATTATCAATCCTAAACTTACAAAATGCATCAATACATACTCCCGTCCATACGCTTTATTGGAAGTAGGAGGGAGCATGGAAGTAGGACGTCTTTACACGGCTCCGCATTGGTCACGCCTTCCTAACACCCACATGTAATGCAGTGATATGGGGTAGGGGAGATATGGGGTAGGGGAGATATGGGGTAGGGGAGATATGGGGTAGGGGAGATATGGGGTAGGGGAGATATGGGGTAGGGGAGATATGGGGTAGGGGAGGACCCCTACTTATGGAATCATTTACCATCGTTTGGCCGTAATTTCTTTCACTTTAACCCGTTTATGTATGCTGACATTGTGTGCTTGCTAAATATTTACAAAATATATATATTTCTTCAAAATTGCATAATACATTGGGATATACATGCATCACGGGTTGGTCTTAATTGGGGCTAGGGCCCCAAATTTTGGGCTAGTGCCCCAAAATGGGACTGTGGCTCCTGACAAAAATCTGAAGCTGACTACGCATCTGATTCCCTACTGTTCTTCAATATTTTAGCACCATAATTGTTGTGGTATGTTCGTGGTACTTCTTTGATTTAAACATTGTCCTGGATGACTCTTGGATACCCATTGGACTGATGGATAGAGTCACAGGTGTCAGAAGGAACTCGAAGTAAAGGGGTGGGGGGACAAGTGAGGGCTTATTAGTTTACAGTAATCTTAGGGCCCTTTTTATCTTAAAAAAGGCGCCCTTGATGAGTGGGACAAGTGTGGGACAGGTACCCCTTCAGGCATCCGGTTCATACACCGTGGTTTGAGTATAGGCAGGATTTAGGGTGAGCACCCCCATCCCCACTCTTTCTAAATGTATACTTTTGTATGGTAATATTTTGTATATTAATGATATTTCCCCCACTTTCGGTAGGCAAATCACGCATATGGGTTAGAGATTAGGATCCAGGAATAATATTGACAATTTCCCATCGGGCGAACTTTGGTCACTATTGAAAATTACTGCTCAGAAATTATTGGGGACCATGCCCTGCTCCAACCACGGCCCTCGGCCAGTATTGTGGGTCATGCCCTGCTCCAACCACGGCCCTCGGCGTCGGGCCCCTGGTGAATAACATGCTTTAGTTGTGTCAAGTAAGTACTAAATGTATGTTTCAACTGTTGTGTACTATGTAGGGTTTATGAGTGAGTGAATTTCTATTTGTTTTCAAGATACAAGAATGACGTAGAATAATTCCATATAACTTTCAAAAGGCTTATCCTGCCCGGTCCGCCCTCAACTTAAAAAGGTAGCTCCTGCCCTTTCCCGCCAAACTTACTACATGACAAGGGGGAAGAAGTGGTCCCTTTCCCCCGTGCTTCCGACATCCCTAGATATGTTTAGATAGTCTTCGTGGTATTCTTGATAGAGCTCTACCAAAAGTCAAAATTTAATCTTCGTTTTCGTGTCAAATTTCCATACAATAAGTTATATTAAATCCTCGTTTCTTTCTTATACCCAAGGTCCGTATTGGCCAACAAGGAAGACGCACACGAGCTGGGACGGTCATGGAGGTTACTTTTCATCATGGTCAGATGGTGGGATGCTGGTCGCCGTGAATTTGGATGATGAATCTGCCCATCCAGATATTGAAAGAATGACCAAAGTTGATTAAGAAAAAGTCATCATTCACTGGATGAGAGCGTGCAACTTCTTGGTCAGGACAATATGGAGGCCTTGGAACATAGGCAGTGGCAGAAATACTACAATCTGATTAGAGTTACACATTCAGACATTAAAGGGAACAAAAAATTACCCCCTGATGTGGGATTTCTCCCTTAATACCAAAAACAGATTTTTAGCAAGAAGACTGCAATTGAACTAAAGGCAAAATATAAAATATCACGTTAAGTTATTTCTTCATTAATTTCACTTCTTTCGTATTCAACAAGTTTTTTTGTTTGTAAATATCTTATACGTACATGCTCATAATAGCAGTAAGACGTGGTACACATATGACATGGTCCATTCATGTGCCTTATAGTTGTGAGAGATACTGTTGTACCAGGGAGTTGGCATTAGACATATTAACGATGGACATTATCTTAATAATAGGAAATGCTTGTAACTTTATAATTGCTAGTCCGTTTTCTTTCTTATTCAGTATGATTATTTTAAAAACCAACAGAAAAAAGTATTAGAAAATGAAGTGGGTGATTTGAAAAACATTTCTGAAAAAGATTCTTCTAATTACAAAATGTCGATTCAAGCATACACGGTGATTGGTATTCTTTATTCCATTGACATCTTGCAGGGCTGTCCAGCTGGAACGACATCTGTTGCATCAATACAATTTGGTAGTTATGTGAGTGGGGGTTAATACAAAAATGTTAAAGTGCTGATATTTTTGTGAAATTATCTAAATTAGCTAATGATTGTGTATTGAGAAAGATAAACCAGGATAAGGTTCTTCGAAATTACATCATATCAACAATTAATTTTGATTCATGTTCATGACTTTTCTTTAATCTTTAAACATAATGATGTATGTAATCGACTTTGGGTATGTTTGCATGCATTGGTTACTCTAAGTGTGTGCCGGTGTGTGTGCCGGTGTGTGTCTGTCAGTCATATCTTTAGAATGAAAAATCAGACTTCATGTAATATGTGGTACACATAAACTCATGGTTCGTAAATCTGCTCAATTCTATTTAGTGATGATGACATGCATATTACGATTTGTGCAGCTTATTTCAAAGGAGCTGTAGGCTGAAAAGTGATCGCGTTTTGTTTTCACTAAATCAGGCGAAATTTGCACAATCAGAAATATTCAATATTAAACCATCCAAATTGACACGATTTGTATTGGTACTCCTTTCACCTGGGATGTATTTATACAACCATCGTGGATCGAAATATGTCACTTAGGCCATTCAAATTGACAAAGCATATCTGATCACCGGGCGGGATGTACTGGTACATCCTCACCTGGGATGTATTGATACATCCATTGTAAATCGAAATATTTCACTTAAAATCATCCAAATTGATCAAGCATATCTGCTCACCAGACGAAATGTACCGGTACATCCCTCCACAAGGGATGTATTGATACATCCATTGAATATCAAAATATTTCACTTGAAAACATTCAAATTGATACAGCATAGCTGTTCACCAGACGGGATGTACCGGTACATCCCTTCAAATCGAAATATTTCACTTGAAAACATTCAAATTGATGACGTATATCTGCTCGTCAGACGGGATGTACCGGTACATCCTTCAAATCGAAATATTTCACTTGAAACCATCTAAATTCACAAAGCAATCTGCTGCAGACGGGATGTACTGGTACATCCCTCCACAGTCGAATTATTTCACTTGAAAACATCCAAATTGATAACGTATATCCGCTCGTCAGACGGGATGTACCGGTACATCCCTTCAAATCGAAATATTTCACTTGAAACTATCTAAATTTACAAAGCAATCTGCTCCAGACGGGATGTACTGGTACATCCCTTTACATGAGATAAATTGATACATGCATTTTAAATCGAAATATGACAAAGCATATTTGACAACAAGACGGGATGTACCGGTACATCCCTTTGCCTGAGAGAAGAGGAAATGAGTTATCAACCAATAGCTTTGGGATCTAGCTGTAAGACACCGAGGAGATAAATAATAACAATTTCCAAGTTATGGACAAGATGGACGGATGTACTGGTACATCCCAGAATGAAGAGAGCTCCTAAAATATAATTTGAAGTTTATCATAAGAAAAAAGTTCCCCATCATGTCCAAAAATAGAAATTAAACCAGTTATAATATTGAAACGTGCGGAATGACGTTATTGTACTGTTTAAATTATGTTTTACGGAAGAAACATACAATATTTTACATAAGAAGATTTTTGTACATTGGAAAATGTAAATTTGATTAACAAGGCGCACTTTTGAAATTTGGTTAGGTAAATAATTAACTTGATCTTAAGTTTCGGAATTATCTATGTTAAAATTGAAGTTTGAGATATATCCAAGATATTTTTTTAAATAATATTTTACTCATGTAAAAATGTGAATATTTTCAAAGAATAAAATGTGAACAGTGAAAACAACGAGTTTGTTTTAGAGTCAATTTTGCTTTTGTTTCGATTTATGAAATTTTTTATTGGTACTTCTTCATTTTATTCAAGATAAGTGATAAATTTGTTATTTACCAAGGACAAATTTCCAATTTCATTATATTTTTGGTATAACTATCATTTTTCTCAGTTAAATAATGGTATTTCTCGTTTTCCTAATTTTTGAAAATGTTTCCTAAAGCCTTCTACATAACTACTCGCATGTCGTTACTTTATCTACCTACCAGCCTACATAACTACTCGAATGTCCTAACTTTATCTACCTACGTAACTATTCGCATGTCGTAACTTTTGCTATGTGTACAGTTACTAATGGAAAATCTTTTAAGGTGTGAGTAAACTTATGGAAGTTTTGCAGAATGAGAAATGTGTGTTTGTACCAACCTTAGTACCCGGAGCGTCCGGGCTGTTGGGGAGAAATGTGATTCGCCTTGAGTGAATAAATAGATGTAGTCCAGAGGGAATGATGAAAGAAAATCGACGATGAACCAGCCTTTGAAGTAATGAAACATAATGCGAGTTCGGTCCAATATAATCTGCATGGTGCAAAAAAGGAGAATAGTGTCTTAAGATATTGATGCTTACTGGACACGTGAAAGTTGAATAATTTAACATTGTTATCAGGATATTTTATTAACGTTATTCAGAAATCAATCAATTAAACACAAATGTATATCTAATTTGTTACACAAGGGTAAATTAATCGATAAAAAAGATAAGTTCAATAGTTATACCTAGTCATCTAAACAATTTTTATATGAAACAATACAGAAAACACTGGACCAAAATAGTGAAGAAAGTGTTCAAATATTGTAATCAGCTAATAAGATGTTCAAGTTTAAAGTTCTGATCTGATTTAAATAGAATTGATTTAAAACAGACTAATATCGGCATCACAGCCTCATATTTCTGACAAGTCATTGCGAATTTTAATAAAATATCATCTGAGATTTTGCGACTTACAACCATTCGATACGATATATAATACAATACCAGGAAGGTACTATCAGGTTTTAGTAAAGAAGCCGTGATTTGCAATCTGACAAATTAAAAAACGAGTAATATTACATTTCAAAATAATGCATTAACAATGGTTCAAAGAGCGAGGGTGATTATCTGCACTGACTCATTTCGAAACAAACCTCTCACACCTTTGAAATTGATTATCTTCTGAACGGAATCATCATACTGGTTTCTTCACAGTTCTGTTTGTATTTGTGTACTTTATCATACAAGATAAGCATGCCCACTGAACTAATTCTTTAAAGACAATCAGACAATTTATACAGGTGGGGTATTGGTTAGTATCCAATTAACCTAATTGTAAAGACACAAATTGTGGGAAAAGTGACATTGAAATACTTTTAAAAGGATGGTGCTGAACTCAAAATACCCGAAGCTATTTTGGCTAATTTAACAAATACTTTATCAGTTTATCTGACAAATGAGATAAGATCTTCCCCAACGCTCTGCGTACATACAATAATCTTCGACCATATTCCGAGAGGTGATACATATTTGAATAAGAATATTAATGAACATACCAATTTTTGCTTTTGAAAGACACATGATTCAGAGACAAAAACGTTGCAAGAAGCAAAAACTGTATTCGATTTAAAAGTTCTTTGCATCAGCAGATAAGATTATACCGCCTTGAGATTAAAGCATAAAATGAAAGAACCGCAGGGTTTGATGGACATTCGGAAATTCGCCATCATATCTAACGAGGCATTTTTGAAAAACAACTAATTCGGCACAACAACCCTCTATGCGAATCCTCTACAGAGGCAGCTCTAAGCGAAAGTAAAAGCAGCTATTTTATTGATCATTTAATTGATTAGTAGAAGTATGAAACTCTTCATGACCCACATTCCTATGAGACATTGGGTTATTTTGAAAAAGTATACACATTGTGCGTTTCAGCCTTCACTTGAGTTGCTCAAATAAGCGTCCAATCATCGACTAATTTATTTTGGATGTATCCACTTCATCCAGATTGGTTTTCCTTTCAACAAACTTTAAAAAAATGACAGATCAACTTACATGTGAACAAATAGCGGATCAACTTACATGTGATCAAATAGCGGATCAACTTACATGTGAACAAATAGCGGATCAACGTACATGTGAACAAATAGCGGATCAACTTACATGTGAACAAATAGCGGATCAACTTACATGTGAACAAATAGCGGATCAACTTACATGTGAACAAATAGCGGATCAACTTACATGTGAACAAATAGCGGATCAACTTACATGTGAACAAATAGCGGATCAACTTACATGTGAACAAATAGCGGATCAACTTACATGTGAACAAATAGCGGATCAACTTACATGTGAACAAATAGCGTAATCGATCAAACTCAGACAGATGTACTGGTACAATGAAATCTTTCCCAAAATGATCCAATTGAAACTTAGCAGTGGAAACTTAATCCTGCTTTGTCTCCTTTCCTGATTATTGTGTTGCTTACATTTGTCCGTGCATACTATGTATGGCTGCCACTAACAACTTACGTTAATTGATAGTACTTTCTTACCTCATCGTGTACGCTTAGTACGTAGCCAGTGAAGAAGTTGATGACTATATCAACCATGAAGATAAGATCAACTGCGCAGTTGATGGCTACAAACCATGGAGCGACTTGATCACTGAAGAAGGCAATGTTTACCGGAACAAGTAGAAGTGTGACTGACATAAGAAACACCATGAACAGATCCCAGTACCACCTGCAATCAAAAGAAGCTTAGTTTTCAATTAGATAAAGATTTTTTTCACAGACAAATTTCAGTCTTGAATATTTTCACATACCTTATATTCAATACATACATTAAGTGTGTTGGCAATGATAATCACGGAGGTACGTTGAACCAGGTGTTGTTATCCTGTGGTGAACCAGCGCAGAACCAAAGGTAATATTTAGGCTGCAACCATATGTATGTTTTAGCTGTGCTGAATATTACACGTATGTCAAAACCGCCAAGTAGTTTTACCCATAGAAGATTTTTAAATTCATAAATGTTTCTTTTGATTAATAAGTAAAGAACATTTATGGTTAAAGAAAGGCATACATTGATGAGTGAACCGAAAGTAAATTTGTTGAAGTAAAATCTTACCTCAAATAAGTAAATTGAGAAGTAGAAAATAATCCACTGTTCATCTTTTCATTTCGTTTTATCAAGAAGACAATTTGAACTTCATTTTTCTTGTGACTATAGATACTTCTACCTGAACTTAAAGCTTTATATATAAAAAAACAAAAACATTATTTGATCAATCTTAAAGACCAAAAACATTATTTGATCAATCTTAAAGACCAAAAACATTATTTGATCAATCTTAAAGACCAAAAACATTATTTGATCAATCTTAAAGACCAAAAACATTATTTGATCAATCTTAAAGACCAAAAACATTATTTGATCAATCTTAAAGACCAAAAAACAAAAACATTATTTGATCAATCTTAAAGCCAAAAAAATGATATCAATCAAATTATGTTTTAAAACTGAGTAACCTTGCGATTGGATTTTCCCCAAAGATAACAACAACAAAACCATTTGAAAAGACAATAACAAAAAACCACAGTTGTTGTTGTACGTGTTCAACACTATACATTATCTAAACGAGGTTATTGGGAACATATTAAGCCTAAACAGAAAAATATTGCGCCGTCAAAACAGACAGGACATACATTTTGTGTAGCTAAAACTTATACGTCTTAATTTGGTTTTCATGTATAAACAAGTTACATAAACAAATTGCTCATAACAAGTTACATGAGTAATAAAATCAGGTCTTTTGACAATGTAATCTACGAAATAAGAATAGTGAGATTCATTGAAATAGGAAGTATGATTTACTCTGATAAAATTACTAAAATAGCTGCAGGAAACATGTCAATTCACGGGAGATAACTTGATTGCTAGAGCCCTCCTCTTAAAGTTACTGCCAAAATGATTTTCTTTATTTGACGAATTGAAGCACCGAAAATGGTTGAGAAGATTCTATATTTGAAATCTCGGTGGTGAATGACATTTTCTTTTGCATACTTATATCTAAATACTAAGAAAGGCATCCACCATTATTGAAATCACGAATTGTATTCCTGATAATTGAAAAAAGATATATTCGTCTAGCTGTCTGTCTGTCTATCTGTCTGTCTGTCTGTTTGTCTGTCTGTTTGTCTGTCTGTTTGTCTGTCTGTTTGTCTGTCTGTTTGTCTGTTTGTAAACCTGTTTGTCTGTATAAAATAGCACTGAGTCATGCTCGTTAGTGAATGCGTGGGGTTAAATGTTTCATTATATTTGTGTGTCTTTGGCAGATCGATTGAGAGAAATACCGGCTTTCTTTTTTGTATATTTGAAGTGCAAACACATATCATGTAAAATCTTTGACAGAGAGTGCACTTTTAACAACTTCTCAAGTAAGTATTACACACATTTCTGGAGTGTTGTAGATTGTGCTATTAAGGGGGAAATATTACGGTTAAAGATGAAATACTGTAGGCCTATGAATCTTGTATTAACTCTCTTCCGACCGATCACATTCTTAGCTTAATGTCTGAATGTGTAAGATTTGTTCACCATAACTTTTTCAATCAATAAATGAAGAAATGTGAATGGATTTGAAAATCACTTGCAGTAATTGTCAGTCTAATTGGATTTACACCGTAAAAATGTATTTGAATATTCAATTGATTCCAGTCTAATAAAAGCACACATCAAGGGATAGTTAATTAAATCGTGTTGAATGTGTAAAAAAGGATGACGTAAAAATAATTACAGTCATTATACTTAAATTTGCTTTTTTGATAGTAAAGAGAGTTTAGTCAAAATATTGTAATTTTACGACAAGCGGTCACTTTTTTCTACTAATACTAATACTCATATAATAACTACAACAATAGCTTTGAAAAATACATCGTTAAACATTAGAGATCAATTTAGAGATGTCGGAATTAAAATCGCAGGCGACTTTAATGCAAGGACAGCTGAATGTTCGGATTTCCTGGAAGACAACATTGACTATTTATGACAATTAGCTGTTCCCAATATCAAGCAGATACAGTTTACCTACTGCGTGTTTCTATAGATAAAATTCAAAATAATTTTGGTACAGCTTTGCTGAACCCGTGTCAAATCTTTAATATCCATATACTGAATGGCAGGCTTGATGTGCAGGATAATGGATGGCAGGCTTGATGTATAGGATAATGGATGGCAGGCTTGATGTGCAGGGTAAAAGATGGCAGGCTTGATGTGCAGGATAAAGGATGGCAGGCTTGATGTGCAAGATAAAGGATGGCAGGCTTGATGTGCAGGGCAAAGGATGGCAGGCTTGATGTGCAGGGTAAAGGATGGCAAGCTTAATGTGCAGGGTAAAGGGTGGCAGGCTTGATGTGCAGGGTAAAGGATGGCAGGCTTGACGTGCAGGATAAAGGATGGCAGGCTTGATGTGCAGGGCAAAGGATGGCAGGCTTGATGTGCAGGGTAAAGGATGGAAGGGCAGGGTAAAGGATGGCAGGATTGATGAAGCTTAAAGGATGGCAATGGGTAAAAAGGCTTGGTGGCAGGCTTGATGTGCAGGGTAAAGGATGGCAGGCTTGACGTGCAGGATAAAGGATGGCAGGCTTGATGTGCAGGATAAAGGATGGCAGGCTTGATGTACAGGAAAAGATGGCAGGCTTGATGTTCAGGGTAAAGGATGGCAGGCTGATGTGCAGGATAAAGGATGGCAGGCTTGATGTGCAGGATAAAGAATGGCAGGTTTGATGTGCAGGGTAAAGGATGGCAGGCTTGATGATGTGCAGGGTAAAGGATGGCAGGCTTGATGTGCAGGATAAAGAATGGCAGGTTTGATGTTCAGGATGAAGGATGGAAGGCGTAATGTGCAGGGTAAAGGATGGCAGGATTGATGAGCAGTGTAAAGGATGGCAGGTTTAATGTGCAGAATAAAGGATGGCAGGCTTGATGTGCAGGATAAAGGATGGCAGGCTTGATGTGCAAGGTAAAGGATGGCAGGCTTGATGTGCAGGGTAAAGGATGACAGGCTTGATGTGCAGGGTAAAGGATGGCAGGCTTGATGTGCAGGATAAAGAATGGCAGATAAAGGATGGCATGCTTGATGTGCAGGATAAAGGATGGCAGGCTTGATGTGCAGGGTAAAGGATGACAGGCTTGATGTGCAGGATAAAGGATGGCAGGCTTGATGTGCAGGATAAAGAATGGCAGGTTTGTTGTGCAGGGTAAAGGATGGTAGGCTTGATGTGCAGGATAAAGGATGGCAGGCTTAATGTGCAGGGTAAAGGATGGCAGGATTGATAAGCAGTGTAACTGATGGCAGGCTTGATGTGCAGGGTAATGGATGGCAGGCGCAATGTGCAGGGTAATGGATGGCAGGCGCAATGTGCAGGGTAAAGGATGGCAGGCTTGATGTGCCGAGTAAAGGGTGGTTTACTTATTTGAGTTTGCATGGATGCTCATTTATTGACTATTTTATCTGCTCGCCATCAGTATTTCAAGATATAGATACATTTCAGGTTTTAGCTAAAACTGAATCCAGTCATTTGCGTCTCTTATGCAGTTTATCTTTTAAGTATCCTAAAAACAGTTCTAAAGGCAATTTTACAGGTCATGTCATGAACAAATTTAAGAGGGGTCCACTAAAACAAAATAAGTTTTTAATTAATCTTTTAAGGATCAACATGACATAGTTTTGATAACTTGCTAAGAGACCCGGGCGATATGTCTGTTAATGCACTATTGGACTATATAGCAAAGTCTGTATATTCTGCAGGGGAACGTATGAAAAAGACTGTAAAGCCCAGTAATTATCATAAAATGAATGTTGATCAAAATCGTTGGTTTGACGTGGATTGCAAAATAGCAAAGAAAACAAAGTGGCGTAAATTAAGCGTGTATCGCAGATAATGTTCAGATGTCGCTTTAAATGACTATTTACGCTCTAAAATTATTTTTGAACAATTATGTGCCGAGAAAAAAGATTATTTCTTTAAAGAGTGTAATAGAAACCTCACTAAGTCACTTGGTGACCTTGAAGCCTTCTGGTATAATATCAAAAAATACTTCCAAATAGCCGTGCTAGTATTATCCGTCAACTGAAGAATTTGCTCATTATTTCAGTAAATTACTCTACTGCGAAGATGTTGGAGTGAATTGATTACAGGTCTTTTGGTCAAATCCAGCATCACTTGAACACACTGATGAACTGAACTTCAATAGTGCAATTACGATTGAGGAAGTTAATCAATATTTGTTTAATTTAAAACAATATAAATCGCCGGGATTCGATGGTATCCCCGCCAATTTTTTGAAATACTCTGCCCACATCATAGGCCAACCTTTATGTAAGTTATTTAATCCTATTTTGACTCAAACTTATATTTTAAAAGGAGTGGACAAAGGGCATTCTAATCCTCATATACAAGAGGGGTAGTAAGTCAGTGACAGAGAACTACGGGGAATAATTTTGCTTCCTATCATCAGTAAACTGTTTGTCTCAATCTTAAATAGAAGGCTTGTAGCATGGATGGATAGTAGAAATATCCTATACGAGGGACAGGCAGGTTTCTGTGCTGGCTACGGTACAGTTGACAACATTTTATTCTACATGGTATTATACAAAAGGTTTTGCTAAAGAAAAGACACGCCTGTTACTGCATGTTTGTAGACTTTAATAAGGCTTTTGATTGCCTGAATAAAAACAAACATTTTTTTGTACAGATTTTCTCAAATTGGCCTTATGGCAGTATGGGAAATTATATAACTCCATCCTTTCTAAGTATAATTATTTTCAAGTTTTTGTGCGGCGAGGGGAACATGTATCTGATTTATTCTGCTGCAACACGGGTGTTAGGCAAGGGTGCGTTTTGAGTAAAGCCGGAAAAGTGGTTTTTCAAAGGTAAACAAAATCATTGCATTTCTTACTATAAGTATTTGGGTCTTACTTTCTCTTCACGGAATGTATGAACAAAGGCAACAAATTCCTTAGCTGTACAGGGCGAGAAAACTTCTAAATGATTCATAGCCTTACGTCGTTTGGGGGATACGCATTTCACTACATACTCCAAATTATTTGACACCATGATGTCACCAGTTCTTACATATGGAAGCGAAATTTGGGGACATATTTTGTATAATACTATTAAAAATGTTCAAGTAAACATTTTCAAGCGAGTTTTGGAGGCAAAGAGGTGAGCCCCCAGCTCTGCTATCCTTGGTGACGGTGGCAGGCACTTGGTGTTCACCAAGTCAGTTATAAAGTGTATTAGATTGTGGATGAAACTAATTAGACTACTTATAAGTAAATATGCAAGGAAGTGTTATGATAAGTTGTTAGAGCTGACAAAAAGGGTGAAAGTATGTGGATGACAAAAATAAGAATTATTTTACAAAGCAGTGGATTTGGGTTTGCATGGTTGTACCAAAAAATTGCAAATGAAGTCAGTTTTCTTAGGGCCTTCAAATTAAGATGAAAGACATTGATCACAAAATTGACAAAGTAGGATTTATTCTTAAGCTAAGTTGGAAATATATGTTTCTTTTAAATCCATGTTATGTGTTGAGCCCTATATTTTGAATACCCACGATTTGAAAGAAAAAAAGTCACTAAATGTTCGTTTTTCGTGTCTTGAACTGTGTATTGAGTTGGGTAAAAGGCAAACAATTCCAAGAGAAGAGAGATTTTGTTATTTATGTGAAAATAAATGTGTGGAAAATGAATACCACTTTTAGCAAACTTTATAGATACAATGACTTAAGACAAAATTTTCTTTTTGACCTCGCTCACAACTGTTCGTTTTATAATTTTATCTCCTATGTACAGAGAAGTAAGTTTGCTGATAATTGATCAGATTACATTAGAGTTTGCTGATAATTGATCAGATTACATTAGAGTTTGCTGATAATTGATCAGATTACATTACACATGCAATGAAAAGAAGAGAAGAGCTCAAAAAACAGTAAAGTAACAAGTTGGTAATTGATGTATGTAACATTTGTTATATGCTCCACAATGTGAATTTGTATGTTATGGCCAGTGGGTGATATCATATAAATAAATAAATAATAACCCCAACAATGTGGGAAATTATCTTGGAGATTCTTTTGGATTCAAAAACAACTTATCGGTTTCTTTGAAGTTGTTGATAATTCTCATTTTGTAGTCTGTATGTTTATACGTTTTCACATTTTGAACCAATAACATCATTCTAATTAGAACTAACCACTGATTTATTATGAACTCATCAAATAAAACTTAATACAAAAATAACTTCTGGTTCATAATTGGATTACTAGTTGGCACTAAAGCGTATTTCAAATTCATTTAACTTTCAGCATTCATTATAGTTAAACAATGTAACACTCAAAACCTGATGTCAATACAAATATATCAGTGCCCTTGCTTGTCCTTATGAAATAACCCTTGTATGACCTGCATAAACAATTTGTTTTAAAAATACTATTCTCAGGATCCACTCAATAAATGTGTCCTTTTTACCGCTGTGTACAATAACTGAAGTTCAAAAAGGTTTTTCCGAAGTAACGGACACCAAAGATGTGCATACTATGATGGAGAACCAGGTAGGCAGATTTTCTAGAAAATTAAAATGTCATGAAATTCTCCTATAATTTTTTTTTTACCAAAATGTAATCCTAAATTTATGGTTCACCAAAACTGTATTCTTTTTACAATACAATATACTTAATACTTCACAGGTTCAGAGATGTGTCGTAAAGAGTTCACCCACTTTGTGTACCAATTTTAGTTCCCTTATTATCAGATTAAAGCATACAGCTATTTTCCTCTTTCGATGGGCGGCTCGTCATAAGGACAAGAGGGTGGAATTTCTTCAAAGATTTGTAAATGATTGCTTTTTGTAATACAAACATGCTTGATAGTATATGTTTAATCAAAAAATATTCATATTTCCCCTCCCCATTATGTTTTGCCCCCTTCTCCGACTACAGTCTCTTACAGACGGTTATGCCTTTTATATATCTTAATCTGAGGGATTTGAATATTCATCAAACACTTTTAGTTTACGTAATATAAATAATTCAGCGCTGAACCCTCAAATTCTACCGCTGATCGCTCAGAAACCACCTAATGCTTTGTGTACATCTCTCTGTGATACTAGTTGAATCCGTCTATGTGAAGAATTATTGAAAGCACCATGGGTATGGGGTGATTTCCCCAATGTATATGCTCACACTTTTACAAACACTCAAATATCTTAGCGATAAACCGAATCAAGAAAGCAAAACCGTTACGTGCCACTCTTACAACAATAACTGTGGGGCTTCTTCTGTTTTTTTTTATTTCAACATGTCATCTTTTATTTTCTTTACTCGGGCAAGAATCTACAATTTAATGACTAAGAGATCTTAAGACCTTTAAAGTTTGCTTATAAGCTCCAGTGAAACGTTCCTTAAGCAACACTCATATTTACAGGCGAAGACGAATCACAGTTGGTTATAACCAGGTGGTTTTATTAGCTAACGAAAGCGCATACGTCTTTGTTTTGCTTCTAATGAAACTGAAATCAAAATAGTGCAGATAAGTGACTTGTTCAAATTGAGGCTAAATTTTGCGGTTTATAAATATTAGAAGTAGTATGTAAAAGGCGGACTAGGGGTTCTTGTCCACCCTGGTGCACCCCATATCTTGAAAATTTATGACAGAAAAATATATTTTCCCTCATTTTAATTTGTCTTATATTTTAAAATATTTTTATTAAGTTATTTAATATTTATATCCTAATGGCCGAAGGCTAAAGTAGTAGGCGATTCCTCACAACCCAGCGCTTGGTTTCGAGGGGTGATAGAGAAATTGTGTTCATTCGTATGCTATATTTAATGTGGTGTTCACTTCTCAATACATTCATACCATGTCGAAATGTCTTGCTTTCATATTGTGCTTCTTTGTACTGCTGATGTCGTAAATATTTTTTTTCACAACATACATTTTAACGCCTTTTGCTTTTCAGACTTCGCCTCCCATTTTCTTTCAAGATAGAATACATTTTCGGTCGAAGTCCTATATACTCGCTAATGGGTACTCCGAATTGCACGATGTATTTTTGTCAACTTCATGCCTAGAGAGAGTTAGAGTTGTAAATTGCGGTTGTGCACAACATAGCGCTTTTTGTTATGAGATTGGGAACCAACTTTTCAGCCTCAGTTGACGAGTTTAGAAGCCCTTGCTGGTAAGCTGTCAAGCATTCCTTCTGCACCTTCATGCGTTCCGGCGCAAGTGTATATGCATTGTGAACATCGTGTAGCTCTTGGGGATACTCAAGGTCCACCTCTAGTATGTAACCCTTTTCTGCATCGGGTGAAAGTGTATCCATCGGGGCACCCTATCCACCCATTCTAATCCACCCGTGGGTCACTACCCACGGGTAGTGACTCATCGCCCAACCATACAGGTTATTTGCGTCTGGGTAGAGAATATGATTGTTAGGCTTGAAAGGTCATAGTTTGAGACGTAGGGGTTGTTGGCTTTAGCATAGCGCTTGAATACCATGGAAATACCACCTCGCATGCCTTTCTCGAAAACAGACTCCCCCCTCCCATGTTGTTACATTCGAATGCTTCCCAAATTTCAGTGCATGTTGGTAATCCTCATTGGAAATATGTTCATCCGTGAGCTTGCCATAGAAGGCGTCTTGCGGTGGTAACCACTCCCCAAACAGATGCATGTCATAGTCGGTTTACAATTCCAATTCTACGCCTGTATATTTCTACACCTGTATATGTCTCGAAGACATCAGCTAGTAAGAGCACATCAGTCTGCAGATATAGGTCGTGATCCCCCCCCCTTCCCTCCGATGTTATCCCATTCGAATGCTTTCAGAAAATCCAATGCATGTTGGTAATCCTCATTGAAAATATTTCATCCGTGAGCTTGCTATGGAAGGCGTCTTGCGGTGGTAACCACTCCCCAAACCGCTGCCATGAATCCATAAATTCATAGAGGTAAGCGCCCTAGCGCAATAACAATTGTCTCTTTTTCTCATCCAGTTCATATTCAGTTGTGATACGGAAGTTATCAGAGTCGTTAGCCGCACCCAGTTTATCCAATGACGTAAGCGGGAAATGTGCGCTATCGATGAACCTCAGCTGACCAAGGGAGAAGGATATATACGTCTCCATGTTGTTGAGGATGCAGTTTATCTTTTCTTCCCTTTTCTGATGGCTTGCATGATCAAATGAGAGTCATAGCCCCTCGGGTTATGGAACACAACTGGGATTGGGGTTGTTTTGGAACTCATGAGAGGCTTCAGATTGCACTTCTGTACTTACCTGTTATATGGCAATGGTCGCGGAAAGAGACACCATGTAAAGGTTTTTTTTTTTTTATTTATATGACAGTCCTGTGCTGTCCGGTGTGTGCGGCAATCCTCTCTGGTGATCATCATAGGTCGGGAGTTTGCCATAACTTCTTTAACCTTAGTTTCTTCCTGTCATAAAGCCTCAAGAAACTTCTCAGCTGCATTTTGTCCTCGATATACTACGGGAGGCTCTGTATAGCCATCACACCTTACCACTACATACACATAGCCACACCCTTCATGCTGCTGAGTCTTTTTGCGTATTGAATTGCGTGGGATTGGATTCTGGGCCATCTATCTTGCAAAATCTGCGTAAATTATGTAGGGCGCTGGCAGCTGCTTGTGATAGTTCTGGAAGGACAGCTTGTTTTCGCCTTCTTTTGGCATCTCAATGCGTACAGTTGTTTGACTAATTCCCATGCAATCAGGTCTGTGGGCCTCGAGCAGGTCTTTTTTGAAATAGTCATATAGACACCTCTCACAGAGGTGCTTACGCTCTCGATGGGTGCTTTTATCATAAAGCAGGCGATTAAAGTTTTTGATCCACGTGTAGTGAACTTGCATGCCTTCTCAGTCAATAGACGGTTGAAACCTGAAGATGTTCTTGTCTTGTTTGCTGAGTCTGTTAACGATCATCCCTTTATCCCAACCAAAGACGTTAATAGCCAGATTGTTTTTGTTTTACTGGCAGAGTGGAGCTGGAGCGTCTATTCCTTCATACGCTGCTATACTATAGTGTGTTATCTCTCCAAAAGGTTGTCGTATCAGAATAGTGTGCCATGGTCGCACCAGGTTTGTATACTATATGCTATGTCTTTAATAGGACGTCACACTAGATTTGTATACTATGACATATCATACTTTAATAGGGTGTCGCAACAGAATGTTGTATTTCATCTCAACAGGCAGTTAAGTAAATGCTTAGTAATATTGAAGTAATGCTAAGCAATAGTTAAGTAATGCTTAGCAATAGTTACGTAATGCTTAGCAATAGTAATTAAGCTTAGCAATAGTTAAGTAATGCTTAGTAATAGTTAAGTAATGCTTAGTAATATTTAAGTAATGCTTGGCAATAGTTCAGTAATGCTTAGCAATAGTTACGTAATGCGTAGCAATAGTTAAATAATGCTTAGCAATAGGCTAAGTAATGCTTAGCAATAGTTAAGTAATGCTTGGTAATTGTTAAGTAATGCTTAGTAATATCTAAGCCTAGCAATTGTTAAGTAATGCTTAGCAATAGTTAATTAAGCTTAGCAATAGTTAAGTAATGCTTAGTAATAGATAAGTAATGCTTAGTAATATTTAAGTAATGCTTGGCAATAGTTCAGTAATGCTTAGCAATAGTTACGTAATGCTTAGCAATAGTTAAATAATGCTTAGCAATAATTACGTAATGCTTAGCAATAGCTCAGTAATGCTTACCGACAGGTAGGCAATACTTAAGTATTAATTGCTTGGTAATACCTAGTTAGCTGGTTAGTGTTAAGTAATATTTAAGTAATGTCCAGCGGCAGCTAGGTAACATTTAATAGCAGCATATTGAACACAGCATTATTAATATTCATACTTGCACTACACCTGTGGTATATTTATCCCATTGTATTGCGTGTTTGTAGAGTGATAATGAATATCGATAGTCTTATAGATTCACTAGGTGAGCCATCGCAAGAAGAGCAGCCATCACAAGATGACCACCGCAAGCAGCTAGCTGTCGTTATCCATAAAGGCATGTCCATGGACTATTTAGGGAAGCATATTTCATACATGGGGGTTGCACCAGTAAGTATAGCTCTTAGAACTGGGTGACATATTGAATATACAAAAACATATGATATATACAATGGAGGAGAATCTAGTACAGAGGTTGAAAAACCTCAAGAGGGTGGAAGCTGAGAAACGTGCTGCAAAGGCACGCAAGACAAAACGTCAGATAACGACGGATGTCCCGCACCGGAAGGAGGCCGAACGCTTTAAAAGGGAATATGAAGAAACCCCAGCGGGAAGGAAATGCCGCTAAGGCACATGAGGCAAAAGCTGTAGATCCACCTGTAGGTAGGACTTTTAGGGATATTTGGTGGGGTATACTAGCTGCTACGTTGCCGTAGTTGCTTCTGCTGCTGCCGATTCAGCTCAAATTCGCCATACATGTCCACCTTGCCCCCCCCCCCACCCCCACCCCAACCCCAACCCCACCCACACCTAGTCCCTTACGCCTTAAAAAGAAAATCAATTGAACATAATTGCAGATGGTTATATATATACTGGACAATAAGCAACCTAACCCTAACCAAGTT
Organism: Chiridota heheva; assembly: GCA_020152595.1. Taxonomy (NCBI): domain Eukaryota; kingdom Metazoa; phylum Echinodermata; class Holothuroidea; order Apodida; family Chiridotidae; genus Chiridota; species Chiridota heheva. The sequence goes on from JAIGNY010001069.1 coordinate 769,836, forward strand.
ATCAACTCCCTGTGCCAGGGCGGACATATAGCTTTACTAGCCACGGGCGTTTATGGAAGTACTTTTATGAAAAGCTTGAAGCCACCATCCTCATAAGGACTGAACCCTCGTGAGGTAGCACTCTTTACATAGGACTTTACAGCAGTTACTATGACTCGTGAGTGGTTAGTATCCTAAGGCATCATTCCTGATAAAATCATTACTTCACCACCAAATTAAGTATATGTGTCTGATAGATATTAGTGATGGCTACGATTGCTATGCTTGTTGGTGGGGCTTTAGTAAACGCCTTAGCATTCTCAGGATCAACTTTGTATTTAGTCAGCTTGCCAGGGAAGAACGTACACGTCATGATAAAGCCGTGGAAAAACTGCAGGCATCTTAATCTGAATGGGCTCTTGAGAGGCATGGTAAGCTGGACAGCATGAATTAAAGACTTATGGCAGAAACACATGCTGTACAGACCTTCAAAAATGTAGATCACGCAATAAGATTTTACAACCAGGTTTATGGTGCATAAACTCTGTTCGACTAAATTCCAAACCTCGTTTAGAAGACTTCTATTCACCATCCACTCAACAACATGACCGAAATTTGGCTTTTATTGCACTTGCTACGATTGGAATGGGCTCTGCTTATTTCTTGTTAAATTGAAGTTACAAAATCCATGATATGATAACAATGGAGGATATACCAATGGATGATTTTGGTCGAGGCGATGACCTGGCTCATGACCTGCTTGATAATTCGTGCTTGAATGGTTATGACGTGACCTATAATTTTCTTCCCGATGTACCCACTGCGGGTGAAACTAGCGTCGATGGGGTTGATCTGTCTATAACAGAACAACAACGTGAAGTTGACGAGATTCAGCTCGTAGACCAATTTTACGATTACATGAAAATTGATGATACTCCAAAGTATGATATATTTAAGTTGGATAGAGCATAATTGGTATCTTACAAACATAGGTGGTGAAATCCGCCTCAACAACGTGTGGAAAGCAGGGAAGTATTTGATGATAGTGCTAGACGAAATGCTGCTACCGAAATAGAGAATACGGCGTCAAACATCCTTGATACGAATTTGAGCACAGATCCCGATATCAGTATGTTGTTGGATGATATTGAAGGTTCTTAGGAGAAAAAGATGTTGCGGTTTAGACTGATGCTCCCCCATTAACCCTACGGGAGCTCATGGGACTCGACAAGGAGCTTAGAACTATATTAGGTACACTATAAGCTCAAGAAAGCAATCTTGCGGAAACCGACCAACAAACAACACGAAGGGGCGAGAGACCGCCTTGAAGCAACCAGCGATGAAGAGGAAAGACAGGTATACGCAGAGAGATTGAACAGCTGGAAGGTAGGCAAGACGCTCTACATACTAGCATAGACACACTTCGTGGTGAACTTAAGTCTCAGGTACGGCAGATACGTGACCTTGCGCGTGAACTAGCGACCTTTCTCTGCGAGGAAAAATTGGTTAAGTTGTTTCGGGAGCAGGGTGTGATGATCGATCCCGTTCTGACCGCATTAGGGTTTATGATATCCACTATCATACTGGTACTTGGGTTGGGAGGACCAGCGGTTCCCGTGCCATTACCACAGCCGACGCCGCCAGTGAAGGATAATGTTGACAAAGCAATGGGTCGGGTGATGAAACGTTTTAGCAAATGGCTCGGTGCAACTCTACCCGGTGCATCACTGGCGGTGCCCTTTCTTTGTTTTTCAATGTAATTGGCGGGATATTCACAAAGGTAGGGATCACTTGTGGTAACTTGTGCTTAAAGTGGCGTTGCACTTATCGCATGGGTATCCAGGCAATCAACTTGAGGATATCATATAATTTTAATATTACGATGTATTACAGCACGCATATAGTCACCCGAGAACCCACCAACCTACAATTCCCGCTCCAGGTAAGTGAATTAGGAATCAGTGATGTGTGCTTTTCCAGCGGTTGGTATAACCTTCATAAGAATGAGGAGATGAGTGTTCTGGTATTTGATAGAAGAAAGACCAGGACAACATAGATTGAGGCAGGCCTGTACAATATCACTATGATTAAAAGAAGATTAGATGAAGGGATAATCCAAAATGATATGGGAGGTATTGATTTCGTATGGATGGGTGCAGGTGTATATAGGGGTGATCGCGTGCCTCCCCTTTGAAGGGATCTTTCTATATGTATTCACCTCTTGAAATTAGATGTCACTGTAAATGTTGTTGAGGGGCGTCCTAGTAGTAGACTAGCACAAATTAGTAATCCGTATAAGTGTGCCAAATGGGGCTGTGCTTCTTTGAAGTGAAAATCTCTTAGAGCTAATGGCTCGAACGTACTGATGAAAATAGGGCAATGAATCCGGGTGTGTATAGGAGCGATTGTGTACCTCCTTTTATGATGGAGCTTTCCTTAAGCATTCACCTTCGGTAGTTAGATGTTACGCATAACCTTGTTGATGGGCAACCCTCAGATAGACTTAATATATTTCTTGTGAATAGGACTAATATAGGTCGAATGACTCATATACGATATAATCATCCATAAATGCATCGTTTTGCAAAAGATGTGTTGAATACCATCACCTTAGAGGTAGGAAACAATGATAAGCCTTTTGTTAACCACAATTTCTCCATTGAAGTTACATTGCTATTGAACTAATCATCATACGATGTATTACAGCACATATCTAGTCACCGGAAAAAGAAAAAAAACAACCTAAAAACCCCTTTCAAGTAAAAGAGGTAGGTATCACAGATGTGTTCATTACCAGTGGTTGGTACACCCTGCAGGAGCATGGATTGTTAGACATTATATGTGCTTCACAGCAGGCTGTTGATTTTGTAGATGAACGAAGTAAAAAAGTAATCATTAAACCAGGCTTCTATACTTTCCATCGTTCAAGAAAAGAGTTGATAGGGAGATAGCAAGAGAAGAAAGAGGTAATATGTTCTTAGAACAAAGCACTTTACAAATAAAATTAGTCATGCCTTTTACTTGTGAAGTCAAATTCGGCAGTAACTTTCTGTATCTCTTGGTGGTGAATCTAACTAATGAATGGGTGGGTGCAGGTGTATATAGGAGTGATCGCGTGCCTCCCCTTTATAAGGGATCTTTCTATTATATTCACTCTATTGGAATTAGATAATACTTGAAATTTTGTTGAGGGGTGTCCTAGTAATAGACTGGCAAAAATGACTGTGAATGAAGAAGTTCGGGAAACTACTCACGTAATATATTCATACCCCATGATGCATCATCTTGTTGGAGATGTGTTAAACACCATCACCTTTTAGAGTGCGTGATGGCTGTGGTCAACTCATACATAATGATAATTTATCAAATGAAATGAATTTACTATTAAAATAGCCATGAAGGTTGTTGACAGCATTTGTCAATTTTACCCTCAGCTCTTCCTGAGGAAGAGGCTGAGGGGGCCAGCATTTTCCGTCTACAACATATTACACAACTAAAAAGTTACCTTGAAGCTGGAATTCGTACTCGAGAAGGTCTAAGCCGCAAATGCACATGGGTCTCCCATGGGTTTGAAGCAGTAGATACAGTACTTTATACTAACAACCACGTGACTTGGTGCACCTGGAATAGGTGTTTTGGCTATCATTGTTGATACACCAGTAGCGATTGCTATGGAAGGTGCTACTGCTGTATGTGGTGTTGGTAGTGTACTCTGTAATTATTTAAGAACACGGATGGATAAGAAAGTTGCGAAGCATCAACAGATTGCAACAATTGCTTCTTCTAAGCTTAACAGCATCGCAGACCTTGTCGGTAAAGTCGTCGAAGATGGGAGCGTTCTGCTTCGGAATTTCTGACGATCGTTGCAAAATTTGAGCGTTGTAAAGTCTTAAAAGAGAAGGTCCGAGCTGCTAGAAAGGGTAATTTGTGTGGAGATCAAAAAAAAAAAAAAAAAAAAACGTACATAATGACACTGTGGATAGGTGGCGTGCCACTGTATATAGGTGGCGTGCCGACCCTATGATGTTTTGGCAAACACAGATCAACGTTGCCCTGTGGATTGCCAAGGATGGATGTGGTGTTTCTCCCGAGAAGATGACTAACTACGGTAAACTGGACGGTTTGCGTGGTTTATCGCTTTCACGTGTAATACACTATACGGAGAATATAGAAAAGACTTGAAATTCGTCTACCAAATGAGGGTAACTTTGACCCTTACTATAACCCATACAGTCACTGGCGTTAAAACAGCTCTGTGAGGAGTATGAGATTTCGCTGAAAGACACCCAGTAGACCCCACCAAGGGTTCCAAACCAGGGGTTAGGGACACCCTGGAAGTGGTACTCAACCACTTATTTCCCTATCCAGTATGTGGACAACAACATGGCAAAGAAGGATATCATCTGCTCAAACTTCCACCTCATCAGCAATTACTACAATAAGAAAATCATGTAATTTGGTGACCGAGCAGCGGTGCTTACCGTCGACTACATCAATCAACCATCAAACATGGAAACTGGTTGATTAAAACAATTAAACCAACTAGTGATGGCTTCACAGACCTTGGTATCAAGTATATTAACGACAGCATTTGTGTTCTTGTAAGGGCTATATTAGGTGCTCAAGCACAAACTCGCAGCCAAATTCTTGGTAGTGGTACTAGTCTGGATACTCAGCAACAATTTATTCGTAATCTTGAGGATGCGGTGGCTGCTCATATAGATCTCCCATCTTCAATTCAACGCTATCAAGATATCCTGACCAATGCCTCAACTCCTTTAGACTTTAGTTTGGGTCAAAATTTGTCCATGATTCCTAGCAATGTGCTTTTGCGTATAGATATCCAAATTGGCTACAACAATAATATGGTAGTTGCTAAAGACCTTGCTATTAGTAATCACCATAATATAAATTCTATCGCAGCCCCAAAACCCCTAGTTCTTTAATTCGGGGGTAGAATACGGCAGCCTGCCAGAATCCGTGGATGTTGATACAGGAACGGGTGTTGATACTAAATTAGATGGAGCTGATTAAATAGAAGATAAAATGAAAAAAATAGCATTACCGTCTGTTATCATCGGTGCTTTAATTCTATGGGTTATATAGAAAAATAAAAACAAAAGTAGAAATGAATAAATTTTGTCATATATTTTCAAGATAGGGGGTGCAACATGATCCCCACTCTAGGTGGGTGGGTCAGAACCTGTAGCTCAATTTAGGGTGAACAAACGGTAAAACGGTGAAAAACAAAAATAAAAACGACATAAAAAGTGTGCCAGATTCCCCCTTTTACACACTACTTCAGATATAAGCCTGACGGACTTAAAGATACCGCAAATAATTGCTTCGCAAAAAAAGACGAAATGATATAAAGATTATGAAGACGCCTGTTCCCTCACATCTGTGTTATTGTTTTTCTTGACCATAACGGGACCGGAAGCAAATGGTGGAAGAATTTCGTTCAGATCATATACGCAACCAAGTTCTCACACCTAGAGGAATACGCGAGTAAATAATGTCCTTAAACTTAGAGAGATTATTAATGTGAGTAGCAGAAATCGTACTAGAAATTCATATTCTCAGGCGTGAAGGAAGCACTTTTCGTGGCAACTCCTATGCACTAACAGACTAGGGAGACACTTTAGGCGATAATTATGCTGCAGCGTATGTTATTTATTTCATATCCTCGAGAGGAAAGATTTGATTTGAAAGTGCATCCGTTTTCGTGACATATTTTCACACTATTGCTTGTAATTATGCTCCAGATTGTGGTAATTATGGGAACATTAATATAAATTAGAAATTCCCTAACGTTGAAAGCAAACAAACTTGCCTAATTTACCACATGTGATAAAAAAAAAAAACGTATGGATGTTTTATTAATTTTAACATCGAAAGATTGATCGTTTTCAAAGATCCAGAGTTAGTAGCTACAGCACGTATACAACAGTGCTTACCTGTATATACAGCCAACAAAAAGTCAACATACTTCAGACTGTCATACATGTGTGGAATTATATCTACATGCACACATAATACAATTTTGTGAACAGATTATTAGTGTATTTAACTATTTTGTTAGCTAAAATACAATTAGCAATTTCTTATAAAAAGACAAATCTATAGCAAACTTTTTATAGGCAAAATATTGCAGAAAATGTTTTAAAATCATCTTGTTGGTGAAATGATTTTAATGACAAGCTGTCACGTGGACAGCTTTATTATACGTAAGTTAATAATAGTTAGTAATAACTAAATGAATCATCTTTTCTCTCACCTTTCTGTTCAGTCTACGTGTACGCAAAAGAACAAGCATCGATAGAATGGCTATGAATTAAGCTTTTAACTAATTAATCTTAATTTCCTTAATGTGAAGAGAACAAATACGCTTCATATATCCATAAGTTTGAACCAAACGTTGATAGTTAAGTAATTCAATAGCTTATAGGGTCATATTTACACAAGGAGAAGATTAATCAAGTTGACCACTAAGATATTTGACAGAAATACAAGATTTAAAAGCCAATAATAAGGCGACATTTTAAATTTAAACAAATAGTATTGATTCAGTATTTCGTGATATAAAGTCTACTGTAGAAGTGTAGCACCCGCCTCATTAACGATTACTAGTCTATTAATAGAATTACTCTAACTTTTCCAACTATTACATTTTTTCTTCAAACCTTCTTCAGGCGGTAAACTACCTTATACTAAATTGTATTTTGCCCCATTCGTGATATTTCTTATGATAAAATCTCAGGTACATTAATAATAGAATGCATGAAGACTGTGGAATATGAGGATACGACGTCATGACTATAGTTTCATCTCAGTCGTTTCTTCACAAATTAGACATAACTTTATAAACAAGAATATATTTTAATACTTTCTTCACCGTTTTGTTTCGTTTGAAATCTTCTTTCATGTAAAATGGACTTGCTTGACCACTGAACTAATCCTTTCAAACAATACAACTGACTGTATGTAATCGCTGTATACTACTGAAAACAACAAAAACTACTCTAAAAAGTTTTTTTTTTCGGAGAAAAAACAATGAAACAAGAACATTAAAAAGGCCACTAAAACAACTTTTAGAAAGTTGATAAAGAACCAGCTTTCAGAAAACTAAATGAAAACTACATTGCAGAGTGAGCAATTAAATTTAATGAATTCAAAAAAAGCTTTGCTCCTCACTTCTCTGAAAAAAGGAGAGTACCTTTCAGATAACAACTAAAATCCTCTCTTTTTAGATACTTTGCCCTGGGGTAGGAAAGTTTATTCTCAGGAACTATTTTTAAAAATTATAATAAAAAAAAAATAGCCTAACCTCACTTGTCTCTTCTAAATTCCTTTAGCATTTCAATCAACATAAGCATGAGTATGTACGTAATTCCTCTGCATGATGGCCATGGTAGAAATATAACAGAATATTTTAAAATAAAGCCATCAACATTTGTTGCATAGATAAATTTGTTCACATGTTTCAGAAGTAATAGAAATATAGCAGCTGGATATGATACATCACGTGCACCAGATCGTCAGAGATATGGACGACTCACATTCGTTTTTGTTCACAATGTGGAATAAGAGGTTTCGGGAAGACAACACATTGAACCTCTATGTGAAGTAGAATGAAAGATATTGCTCATACATTTGAAGAAGCTAAAAACCAAATATCAAAAACAATGATACTACATTGTATTGAAAACATTTGTTTAGATTGTAATGGCGTTTCGCGTCATAAAGCCTGGATATACTGTCGGATTTTCTACTATTTCCAAACCTGCGCAATGAACATATATAATGGGACTATATAATGTTTAGCGTGTTGAAAAGAAAGTGCGTTTCCATTCCAAATCAATTTTCAGAAAGCGTTTTACATTTGAATGTCAGGATAGCTGGACAATAACACAGACGAGTGACCCTCATTTCACTGCAAATTCCTAATTTACGGAACCACTTTACATTCCACATTTAAAAATCTTAATCTAAGTTAAAATTCCCACGTAGTTTTCATCAAATTTTAGGAAGGCTTATGATTGGAGCAAAAGGTGCTTTCCATTATGACAGTGTGAAGTAGGTAGGAAATGTCAGTGTGGGAGACTCTAGTTGAACTAAATATAACACACCGTACCAACCACGCAAAGAAGGAAAATCTTTTAGCACTTCTAAAAATAGATGAGTATTTGGGGACAAATAATGAAGTGAATTTCTGCCATTTCTCGGGTTGTTAGCAGAAATTAATTGGTGCATGCATTAAATCAATAATATATTTCCCCTTCATCGTTCTTTTACATAACTTATTTTGCAAAGAGAAAATTGAGAAATGTATCAATTTGGTTGTTGAATAAAAGGTGTGTGAAAATTAATAAATTCGTATTGAAAAAGTCACATAGCTGCATAATGCGCGGCAAAATATTCATTGTGCAAAGAACATTCATTCACTTATTAGGTGCTCTGGGCCATCGGCCCTTGTCACATTTACAATCGGCTGTTATTAAAAACGATCAATGTTGATTAATATTTGGGCAATGTTTTCAAGTTACGGACTATTCACGTCATGATTATTACTGCTTTATGTTTAAAATGTTATAACTGCATAACATTTCATGTAGCATAATCACGCGAAGCGAAAAACACTGTTTATGAAATCATATTTTATTGGTTTGGATTCTACATTGAAGTATCGGATATACTTTACACTTTTATGTTTGTAAAGCTATACAAAATTAGCAATTTAGGGAGCATACTGTTGAAGTGGTTGTCTAACTGAAATTATAATCATATACAAAAATGTACACTATTTATGAAAGTCATATTTGTTCGGTTCAATTCTATATTCAATTATCTGTTCTCTTTACTGTTTGATGTGTATAATGGCTGTACTGTTTGATGTGTATAATGGCTGTACTGTTTGATGTGCATAATGGCTGTACTGTTTGATGTGTATAATGGCTGTACTGTTTGATGCGTATAATGGCTGCACTGTTTGATGCGTATAATGGCTGTACTGTTTGATGTGTATAATGGCTGTACTGTTTGATGTGTATAATGGCTGTACTGTTTGATGGGTATAATGGCTGTACTGTTTGATGTGTATAATGGCTGTACTGTTTGATGTGTATAATGGCTGTACTGTTTGATGTGTATAATGGCTGTACTGTTTGATGCGTATAATGGCTGTACTGTTTGATGTGTATAATGGCTGTACTGTTTGATGTGTATAATGGCATACAAGATTGGCAATTTATGTAACATAACTGTCCAAGTAGGTGTAATACGCGCAGTACCTCCACGTGCAACACTAAATAATACTTTTTGTTTTTTAATTGTGCCTTTCTGTTTTATGTTTATAAAGATACATAATTGTATGTGTCACAACTGTCCGAGTGGCTGACTCAAATCATATCTAGTTAATAATAGTAGTGTATCCACGTGTAGCAATCAACATCATTTATGAAAGCGTACTTAGTTTCTTTGAATTCTGCATTACTCACTTCTCATTCACTTCATTACATCATAACTCTACATTTATCCGGAGGGAATTTAAGTTTGTAAATTGTACATCAACAGTAATAAGGAAACAAAATAGGGAAAAATTGGCGCCTAATTTCAACATGATTTGATAAGTAGATCATGCAAGTGTTTTACAACCCTGGTTCATAACGAATCCAGAGTTACACATGCACAATAAAGAAAAGTTTCGTTAAATAGAGCAATCCGGTGCTGAACGAAGGTATCTTGCTTTGTTAAGGATATTATTGAAATTGATTGTTGGCTTACGAGTTTCTCTGAAATTTCGTATTGTCAGAAATCAAATTAATAAGGAAACGATGCAAGTCATTTCCGGTTTAAGCAAACAAATGATGAATTTATATTCTAAATCAATTCAAAACATGTTTAAAATCAAACAGTGTTAAAGTCATTTCTAGTGGTGTGAAGTTTCTTTGCAATCCATTTAAATGATTTAGCAATTTCATGAAAGATCTTATTTGAATGACAATTAGAAAAATCAACAAATCCTTGAAGGAAGTGTTTACAAGTCCTATTCCTTGAAGATGATATTCAAGTTCGAATTTGAATGTCTGACAAATCTGTGTAAAAAAGACTGAAATCAGACTAGTACTGGCGTTAAATGTTTCCATTCCTCGAAACTCTTTACGTGTTTTGCTAAATGTATCCGAAACTTAAATCAATTGGATATTTCAAGAGAGTACTTGACTATGGTCTCGTGCAGTAGCCGTGATTTATCACTAGATTTGTTTTCTTCTCCCAAACAGAATAGCAATTGCACTCATTGAGCTAAGTTAGTGTTAAGGTCCAGAACTTAAGCCAATCAGACAAGAGGAAATTTGTGCCATTGCTATCCTCTTTGAGGGTAAATCGCGGCCGGGCCACCAGCATCACCTTTATTCACAATACTTGTAATATGTTTAAATTAGAACAACAATACATTGTTAAAATGTGGTTGAAAGTGCTATGGACGCTTACAGGCAACATTTGCTAAATTGTTTTTCCATATAATGAAGGTCAAATAAATAGGAAAAACTTTCAACAAAATCGGTAAGAAATCGTTCGTTTACCTACTTTTTTATTTTCAAATAGCAATATGCAAATTCTTCTGCTAATTATGACGTATGTCATTACGTTTTACGTTTCTTACGATAATCATTTGCTTTAAATCGCTCGTTTTCCTCCTTTTTCAAATTTTCAGATACCAATATGCAAATTCTTTTGCTAATTATGACGTATGATATTATGTATTACGTGTCTTACGATAATCCTTTGCTTTTTGTGAAAAACGTTTTTTGCTCTACCCCCTATCAGATTCTAGCAGGAATATACTCTTTTTTTTTTTAATCGTTTTTAACGACTGGGATTTAACAAAGGAGTTGATAGATATACATAAAGATATTCGTTTATCCGTTTAGATATACATTACAAATTCGGGAAATGTTAAGAATCCTAAAACTTCGGATAGCTTGAAAGTTACGAATTATTTGTTCATAATGCCAAGACGGTTTTCTTTTTCAGAATTTATAGTTTTATCAGATAGACTTCTAAACTACTAGCGACCATATAGCTTTTAAGTGCTACATGTATTACATACATACATTTACACAAAGATTATAAAGTAAAATACCTGAAATTGCTGAAGGGATGAATGACAAAGTGGGGAATAGAATGCTGTCTCACTTGCTCGTCTCGCAACGCTTTGTCACTTCGAAAGATTTTCTTTACAAACTGTTTGTCTGAAGCATGAAATAGACTTTCCTTGTTTGGAAATGAAGTTAGTAGGGACATTCTCCGACTTCTAGCTGCCGATCTTCTTAATCTAAGCTCGTTGATATCCAAAGCTTCCATTGTAATACTACTCTGTTCTTCGTAATCCTCATCTAAAACAGACATGCAGAAAGAAAAGTTGTATTTGATTTCTTCAGTCTAATAACAATTTTCACTTTTGTCGTTGCAGCTTTCTCGAATCTGTAACCGAATGAAGCCTAGGGATTGTTTACTATTTCTAAACCCCCATCAAACATATTCAAACGTCCGAAGTCAACAATTGGATATTCCTTTAATGTCCCAATGACGTATGTTTTCAGGTTTGGAGTAGAATGAGTATGGCCAGCGATATCCACACAATTACCAACAAGACAGATTACGTTGCAGAATCATCTTATTTATCTACCCCAACAATTAAATGCGAGATAAATTGTAGTCAAAGTACGGTAGTTGCTTTGAATTCTCGTGTTAGCCAAGTAGGCCCACCCACCCTTCTGATGCCAACAAACAGTACGCAAGAGTACAAGATGTCTAAGTATCAAGTTTCTTAATAAGTGAGAAACAAGATAAACATGATACGAAAGAGGTCTCTCATCGACGAAAGCATTGCAACGAAGGTAAGTATACGTCACTGTCAAATATGCTATGAAAAGGAGATTTCCCCAAAATTTGAAAATTACCGAGAAAGAACATTGGATCAAATAACTTTGTTTTGAAAATGTTGAATGTTTCTTTCCATCTTGTTTAATTTTCTGTATTTTGACAGATTATAGAGCAACGACAACGTAATCTTTAAGTCTTCAGGTCAGGGCCTTTTTAACAGAAATTTTAGTGGAAGGGGGCATTTCACAAAAGGGATCATCTAAGCGAAGTGTTACCATTAGTTGGCGCGTAGAATGTAAATATATATATATATATATATATATATATATATATATATATATATATATATATATATATATATATATATATATATATATATATATATATATATATATATATATATATATATATATATATATATATATATATATATATATATATATATATATATATATATATATATATGTATATATATATATATATATATATATATATATATATATATATATATATATATATATATATATATATATATATATATATATATATATATATATATATATATATATATGTATGTATGTATATATATATTATTGACTTATTAATATCACACCGTTTAAAACATGTTTTAAGCACGACTGCACTTGATGGGATGTATTGTGATTCAGGCCATCTTCCAATGTGCTACGTGCTTGGTCTGGTTGCACATTAGTGCAGATAATTGCTTTAGTCAGTTCTGACTACATATTGTCAGGATAAGTTAGAATATAATAGATGCATAGACAGAAAAGCAAATATACCAACTTAAATGGGTATCAGTATATACAGTACAATGTACATGTTTCATAATGGATTAAAATGGGTGAAGTATATACAAATTACATGTTTCATACGTTTGATTTTCCGTGTATTCCATTGAAACACATTTCATGGATAGGCTTTTATAAGAGTAGGCATGCTTCGAGGAAACACGAATGTACACGAAGTGTCGTAATGATGGCTCAATATATCGATAATCGTAAACATGAATGCACATTATGAATATTATTTATTATAAAACCGGAATAAAATGCATTTGTGTACAATAAAGTCAATAAAACTGAAAATTAATACCAACTTTTTTCTTAGAATCATTTATCGGAGAAATGCTCATTTTGTCGGGTAATCTGTAATCCACTCCCGAGTGAATGACATCTACAAGTGCAAATTGTGCATGTTTGCGTTCTTGTATGCCGTTAATGATACTTGAATTGAATTTTCGATGAGATCTAATTTTTACTGCAACGTGTTATGTTTGCAGTGTCACCTTACATCCAACTACATTGGTATGTATAGAGCTTGTGTAGAAATAGAGCTTGTGTAAAAATAGAGCTTGTATAAAAATAGAGCTTGTGTAAAAACAGAGCTTGAGTAAAAATAGAGCTTGAGTGAAAATAGAGCTTGTGAAAAAAATAGAACTTGTGTGAAAATAGAGCTTTTGTAAAAATAGAGCTTGTGTAAAAATAGAGCTTGTATAAAAATAGAGCTTGTGTAAAAATAGAGCTTGTGTGAAAATAGAGCTTGTATACAAATAGAGCTCGTGTAAAAATTGAGCTTGTGTACGAATAGAGCTTGTTTAAAAAATAGTAATTTTACCAACAATCTACAAATTTGCATGAAAGCGAAAATGTTGGATAAGTTTTGCTGATATATGAGATTTTAATGTGTGAAGACCACAGTAAAATATGAGTGACACCCATACACATTATTAGAGTTTGGTTAAGTTTGTTGCGAAAGTTGCGCAGCATACGCATGTCCTTAAAGAGGATTCTTCCATCATCTCAATAAGCATGTTTTCATCATCTCAATAAGCATGTTTCCATCATCTCAATAAGCATGTTTCCATCATCTCAATAAGCATGTTTCCATCATCTCAATAAGCATGTTTCCATCATCTCAATAAGCATGTTTCCATCATCTCAATAAGCATGTTTCCATCATCTCAATAAGCATGTTTCCATCATCTCAATAAGCATGTTTCTATCATCTCAATAAGCATGTTTCCATCATCTCAATAAGCATGTTTCCATCATCTCAATAAGCATGTTTCCATCATCTCAATAAGCATGTTTCCATCATCTCAATAAGCTCCTAAAGGTGTTCATACCTTCCTGGTATGACAAGAACAATTTTAGATTTATATGATATTAAAAATTGCAGATTCGAAGCTCGTAACACATTTCCAAACTTAATGATAAGTACATAGTTTGATGTTTCTGATATTTTTAATAGGAAATCAAATAAAAGATAATTGAGAAAGAGAACAGTTTTCACACTAATAAGGATTTCCTTATGACATGTTTCGCGCTTATAATTATTCTTTTATGATTCTTACATCACAAATTCTTAACTAGTCGTAAAAGGACATTTTAAATTCAGTTGTATTTTGAAACCCTGATTCATTTGGGTTATAAATAAGATGGAAGACAACGGCACACTATAGTAACTTTCACAAGATGACGTGATTTGGTAAGTAGTCGAAGATAAGACGTAATCATACTTATTTCTACTTTCACAAGATGACGTGATTTGGTAAATAGTCGAAGATAAGACATAATCATACCTATTTCTACTTTCACAAGATGACGTGATTTGGTAAATAGTCGAAGATAAGACGTAATCATACTTACGTGATTTGCAAATACAAGATAAGACGTGATTCGAAGATACGTTTCACACTTTCACAAGATGACGTGATTTGGTCGAAATAGTCGAAGATAAGACGTAATCATACCTATTTCTACTTTATGATGACGTGATTTGGTAAATAGTCATAATCATACCTATTTCTACTTTTCACAAGATGACGTGATTTGTAAATAGTCGAAGATAAGACGTAATCATACCTATTTCTACTTTCACAAGATGATTTGTAAATAGTCGAAGATAAGACGTAATCATACCTATTTCTATTGATGACGTGATTTGGTAAATAGTCGAAGATAAGATACCTATTTCTACTTTAATGACGTGATTTGTAAATAGTCGAAGATAAGACGTAATCATACCTATTTCTACTTTCACAAGATGACGTGATTTGGTAAATAGTCGAAGATAAGACGTAATCATACCTATTTCTACTTTCACATGATGACGTGATTTGGTAAATAGTCGAAGATAAGACGTAATCATACTTATTTCTACTTTCACATGATGACGTGATTTGGTAAATAGTCGAAGATAAGACGTAATCATACCTATTTCTTGGATTTGGTAAATAGTCGAAGATAAGACGTAATCATACCTATTTCTACTTTCACAAGATGACGTGATTTGGTAAATAGTCGAAGATAAGACGTAATCATACCTATTTCTACTTTCAAGATGACGTGATTTGGTAAATAGTCGAAGATAAGACGTAATCATACTTATTTCTACTTTTCGAAGATAAGACGTAATCATACCTATTTCTACTTTCACAAGATGACGTGATTTGGTAAATAGTCGAAGATAAGACGTAATCATACTTATTTCTACTTTCACAAGATGACGTGATTTGGTAAATAGTCGAAGATAAGACGTAATCATACTTATTTCTACTTTCACAAGATGACGTGATTTGGTAAATAGTCGAAGATAAGACGTAATCATACTTATTTCTACTTTCACAAGATGACGTGATTTGGTAAATAGTCGAAGATAAGACGTAATCATACCTATTTCTACTTTCACATGATGACGTGATTTGGTAAATAGTCGAAGATAAGACGTAATCATACTTATTTCTACTTTCACAAGATGACGTGATTTGGTAAATAGTCGAAGATAAGACGTAATCATACTTATTTCTACTTTCACATGATGACGTGATTTGGTAAATAGTCGAAGATAAGACGTAATCATACCTATTTCTACTTTCACAAGATGACGTGATTTGGTAAATAGTCGAAGATAAGACGTAATCATACCTATTTCTACTTTCACATGATGACGTGATTTGGTAAATAGTCGAAGATAAGACGTAATCATACCTATTTCTACTTTCACAAGATGACGTGATTTGGTAAATAGTCGAAGATAAGACGTAATCATACTTATTTCTACTTTCACAAGATGACGTGATTTGGTAAATAGTCGAAGATAAGACGTAATCATACTTATTAATCATACCTATTTCTACTTTCACAAGATGACGTGATTTGGTAAATAGTCGAAGATAAGACGTAATCATACTTATTTCTACTTTTCAAGATGACTTTCAGTCGAAGATGATGACGTGATTTGTAAATAGTCGAAGATAAGACGTAATCATACCTATTTCTAATGATGACGTGATTTGGTAAATAGTCGAAGATAAGACGTAATCATACTTATTTCTACTTTCACAAGATGACGAAGATGAGAGTCGAAGATAAGACGTAATCATACCTACTTTCACAAGATACTTTCGAAGATAAGACTTTGACGTGATTTGTAAATAGTCGAAGATAAGACGTAATCATACCTATTTCTACTTTCACAAGATGACGTGATTTGGTAAATAGTCGAAGATAAGACGTAATCATACTTATTTCTACTTTCACAAGATGACGTGATTTGGTAAATAGTCGAAGATAAGACGTAATCATACTTATTTCTACTTTCACAAGATGACGTGATTTGGTAAATAGTCGAAGATAAGACGTAATCATACTTATTTCTACTTTCACAAGATGACGTGATTTGGTAAATAGTCGAAGATAAGACGTAATCATACCTATTTCTACTTTCACAAGATGACGTGATTTGGTAAATAGTCGAAGATAAGACGTAATCATACTTATTTCTACTTTCACAAGATGAGTCGTGATTTGGTAAATGAGTCGAAGATAAGACGTAATCATACCTATTTCTACTTTCACAAGATGACGTGATTTGGTAAATAGTCGAAGATAAGACGTAATCAAGATACCTATTTCTACTTTCACAAGATGACGTGATTTGGTAAATAGTCGAAGATAAGACGTAATCATACTTATTTCTACTTTCACAAGATGACGTGATTTGGTAAATAGTCGAAGATAAGACGTAATCATACTTATTTCTACTTTCAAGATGATGACGTGATTTGGTAAATAGTCGAAGATAAGACGTAATCAAGATACTTATTTCATACTTATTTCTACTTTCACAAGATGACGTGATTTGGTAAATAGTCGAAGATAAGACGTAATCATACCTATTTCTACTTTCACAAGATGACGTGATTTGGTAAATAGTCGAAGATAAGACGTAATCATACTTATTTCTACTTTCACAAGATGACGTGATTTGGTAAATAGTCGAAGATAAGACGTAATCATACCTATTTCTACTTTCACAAGATGACGTGATTTGGTAAATAGTCGAAGATAAGACGTAATCATACCTATTTCTACTTTCACAAGATGACGTGATTTGGTAAATAGTCGAAGATAAGACGTAATCATACTTATTTCTACTTTCACATGATGACGTGATTTGGTAAATAGTCGAAGATAAGACGTAATCATACCTATTTCTACTTTCACAAGATGACGTGATTTGGTAAATAGTCGAAGATAAGACGTAATCATACCTATTTCTACTTTCACAAGATGACGTGATTTGGTAAATAGTCGAAGATAAGACGTAATCATACCTATTTTTAACTCTATTGAATCAAAATTCATATTCTACTAAATGGAAACTTCGGTTGGTTTATGTTCTGAAAAATGTTAATATCAATTATCTCTCCCAATCACTGTTACAAGAGTAAAGTCTTTGCGTGTAAAGAAAGGTTTCATCCTTGGAGATTCATCAGTTTTAGTTATCTTGACTATCAGTGTTAGCTAATCTTGACTTGTTGGTTATAGTAATAAAATGCATTATGAGCTCTTTTGATCGCCAACGATAGCAAGAAGGGGCCTGTTCCATATATGTCTCATTTATAACGTAGGAATGCAATAAAATATAATTTCATTGCGATGACAAATGTAAAGCAAACAATTGATATTCTACTAATCATGCATCGGGTTTTAATACTACGTTGTAATTGGTAACTCTTCCAGAGACAAATCCGAATTGGCAGATTCAGATTCGTAAGCCTTTTTTCATGAGAATGAGCCAAAATTCTTTTTTTTGGTCCTCCAATCAATTTACACTATTTTGAGTCGAAATTCATACGTTTCTTTAGAAACAGCTATTACACCCGACTCGCTTCTTCCCTATATTTTCACCTGTCCATAAATAGAAATGTGTTTTCTCGTCATTACAACTACATTCACAACGATGTGCTTTAGTTATGCTTTATGGTACTGAAAAATATATATATGACCTCTTGGTAATAGGTTAGAAAGCCTCAAACGTCAGCAAAGGATGATCCTTTGGTTTTAGAATGCATGTAAAGTTGTAGCAATTGTAGCATTTTACTTCCTTCTTCAAAATTAAATCTTATTTCAACAGATGTAAACTGGATCCGTTAATGCAAAAGCAAACTGGATATCAACCTTTGCTCTACTTTTCAAGGAGTATTTATGGATCTGTGCTGTTGTTGTTAATCAATTAAGTTTTCCCAAGACACACTGTTGATGACTTATTGATTACAGTAGCTAAAGGTTTAAAACTTAAGCCCGTCGACCACATCAACAATTGATACACGAGTTATTCAGATTCATTTCCATGAGGCAAATTTACAAATGCTTGGGGAATGGGAATAATGTGTACTAAAATTATCATTTTCGCCAATAAATGAGAGAGACTTTTCCGAGGAAGATGGCAGATGATTTTCCTACAAACAAGACACAATATGGTATGAGAGTGATATTTACATAGGATTCAAGCTTCTTATCCAATCGTAGTAAAGAACTGCATGTCTTTTATGACATGGCAAGAACAGAAGTGAACTGGAGCATCTTTCTCATTGGTTGGAATAATCTAATTACACACATCGGACAGTCAAATGGAGCTATCTAATCAACAGTTTCTTTTATACAGTAGTTTAAATAACAGTTTGTTCAACACAGTACATGAAATATTTCGGTTTTAAGAATGTAATTTAGTTCAGAATTAAACATTCAAGAACATATATATTATGACAATATGAAATATACGCAATAGAAAATTCTGAATTGATCTTTATCTTTTTCCGCTAAAACGCCTTTGATTATGATCCCAAATTTGTTAAGAATATAACGGAAGGGACAACATGCCATCTGCATCTGAAAGTGTAACAAAATAGAGCAACGAAAAAAAGATTTCTGACTTACCTAAATGATGCCTCCTGATCTCTTTACACGAGATGTTTTTGTATTAGTTGTTTCACCACTATAACATATCACAAATCTGCAGGCAAGCACAGTACTATTTCAATATCAAAATCTGAGAACTAGTCTTATAACTACTACCCTTTATATTTTGAAACTTTTATCCCAGTAAATTACATATCAAAAAGTGGTATTATTGATTTTATGTGGTCAAAACACCGAACATAAAACGGCTCTGTTTGTGTTGGCTGTCTTGTGTGAGCTGTTTAAACGCAGCGACGGGTTGTGTTTGATGATGAAAGAAATGAACATATGTGCCATTACAGAGGCAATGGATGCTAACGGACGAGTGTGGCTTATACATGTACCATGTTGACTGTCATTTCCAGGAATGAAAATCTAAAATAAAGAGAAAAATACAAGACAGATAGATTGCTTCTGGCGAGAACTGTCAGGAAATAAAGTTGTAAGAAAGGCATGCCACCTGTAAAAAGTCATGGACGACCTATTATTGATCGCTTGTGGCCATCTTTGTTTTCCCTCCTCGCTGTTGACGAAATAATATGACCGAAAGAACCTGGAAAAACTTAAACGAACTAATAGGAGACTTAAAGTGCTTCACAAAGAAAAAGAAACTCTCAATTGCAACGAATGGAAACGCAAAAGCACAAGCTGTCCAACGTAGTAAATGTATATCATATAATCAAACACAGTGCCAAAATGAAAAGAAATATCACAAATATCAATACTCGTAAATATACGAAACTTAGAAGATAACATTAAATTGTAATCTTAAAACATAGAATCTCCTCCAAATGTTAGGAGACTATAAAAACATGGTCTTCATGAGAACAAACTCCTACTTGAAATGTCCGAATAAAAGGCTGATATCAATATGCATACAGGGCACTACATATAACTAATTATTGTATACACCCCCAAGTTTTCTCAAGATTAGTTCTCGTTCTTATTTAGTTTAAATAGCTTAACATTATTTAGCTTTGACGAAAACCACCTTCTATTTGTACCCTTCATTCGCAAGAAATGTTTGTTCACACTTCTTCATCCTTTCTGTCATAATTCAAGACTGGCTTAATTAAATGAGGGTGAAATCAAGTCAGACGTACAACTGAGCACTTGTGATAGACTTAGTTTTCATCAGATGACCAACTGCAAACCAGGATAAAAACAAACAAAGTCAAACAAACCTAGGAGGAACATTTAGCCAGTTTGTGTATAGAGGGATTGTCCAGCTGTCTATTGCTCATGTCACGTGACTGATACTCTCTTCGGAAGGCTTAATAAGGATTTTGGCCGTTGTATATTTTACCTTCCGGCGGCCTTCATACCTCATTAACAAGATCTAAGGAAGGTTCATATCATAAAAAATATCGAAAATCCTTTTCGATCTCACGTCTTAGAACTTTGTGGACAATATAAAGAGATCTTTCATCTTTCCGACCAATGCTTCCTGCTCTGTTTATGCTTTTCGCCTCATGCATGCCTCCAATCCACTATCGAACAGGGTGCATATATTGCTTAAACGACCGAAAGCAACTAATCCTAACATAATAAACAGTGTATTTGTCAATCGGTGGACTTCATACGGTATGTTAAAACCACTTATAGACTCTATGGCTTACTTAAACAGATTTGTGATCAAATTATGCCATTGCATATCTTCTTCTTCGAAATGTTTGCAGTGCATAATATTTGTATTAATTCAACTGTACAAGATTCTATTTATCCCATTTTCGTGCGCCCTCGTCCAAAGCTTGGCATGATCACAGCGTAATCGATAGATGTTTATGTTATTCCGATGTTTATTTGTGTATTTGCTAATATACTTTACAAACAATTGGCTTATCTAGAACATAGAAGACCATAAGAACATCATCAGTAAACCCTTGAATCTGGATCATAGAAGATCATCATCAGTAAATCCTTAATTCTGGAACATAGAAGACCATAAGATCATCATCAGTAAAGCCTTGAATCTGGAACATAGAAGACCATAAGATCATCATCAGTAAACCCTTGATTCTGGAACATAGAAGACCATAAGATCATCATCAGTAAACCCTTGAATCTGGAACATAGAAGACCATAAGATCATCATCAGTAAACCCTTGAATCTGGAACATAGAAGACCATAAGATCATCATCAGTAAACCCTTGAATCTGGAACATAGAAGACCATAAGAACATCATCAGTAAACCCTTGAATCTGGATCATAGAAGATCATCATCAGTAAATCCTTAATTCTGGAACATATAAGACCATAAGATCATCATTAGTAAACCCTTGAATCTGGAACATAGAAGACCATAAGATCATCATCAGTAAACCCTTGAATCTGGAACATAGAAGACCATAAGATCATCATCAGTATACCCTTGAAGCTCACACATTCAAACACATTCTGCTCAGGTGAAACAATAACCAACATGACCACAACCTCCTCGAACATTAGTCTCACGTTAGCCTTACATTTGTGGCAATTCGGTCAGTTAAAATTATTGAATAGATAAGATAGGTATCTTTCACAAATAACAAATATGCTTCCGGAATAGAAAAAGAATATTACCTATTGTGTCCAATGCATCTATTCACTCTTTACTCGTCCACTTAAACGTTTGATGATCTGCACGCAATAGTGAATAATATCTTCATGTAATATCTCCGATTACACGTAAGTATATAACAGAATCAGAAAAGTACATAATAGAATCAGAAAAGTATATAATAGAATCAGAAAAGTACATACTAGAATCAGAAAAGTACATAGTAGAGTCAGAAAAGTATATAATAGAATCAGAAAAGTACATAGTAGAATCAGAAAAGTATATGATAAAATCAGAGAAGTATATATTAGAATCAGAAAAGTATGTAATAGAATCAGAAAAGTATATAACAGAATCAGAAAAGTATATAATACAAGCAGAAAAGTATATAATAGAACCAGAAAAGTATATAATAGAATCAGAAAAGTATATTATAGAACCAGAAAAGTATATGATAGAATCAGAAAAGTATATAATAGAATCAGAAATCACTTCATGATTTTCAAGATCTCAGCATAAGAGTGACCTGACCATTTTGAATTGATGTTTTATGGAAGAGAGTCACAAGGGCTACTGTAAAAATGTGCAAATCCGTAAACTCACAATCATAAAACTTAATACGAGATTCATTTAACCCAAGGGACGTTACTCCGGATATTGTGAATGAATTTTCTGTAACCATGCAGTATTTACTTGTTACTAACACATTATCATAAATCAAGTATTTGGCTGGCTCATGATCTTCGATTTATCCTGCACCAGGCTGCATGAGATCAAATAAGTTAATCCATAGTCATACTCTACATACTCATGCGGGAGCAAGAAATAATAAGAAAGCCACATCTCTATGCAACAGCTAATTTTCTTATATCGGCACGGATACATGAAGGACAAGCAATTGGTATGAAGACATCAGTATGTATCCACCTTTTCTTATTATTGCATTACGATTGAGGTTATTTTACTCATAACAACAGACCTGTTTAATACAATT
>JAIGNY010001069.1:795000-895000 GCA_020152595.1 Chiridota heheva
TAGTCAGTACAACTTAAACATCAAGATTGCGTTTAAAAGAATAAAGAGATTGGCTCGTTCTTTCTATTGCACTTAAATTATTCCATGTTTTGGCCTGTCGAACAATATGCATGGTGGCATCGGTGGGGTACAAATATGGTGGTGCATTATGAGTAACACATTTGTACATCATAATTGCATCTGACCAAGCAAGCTTTTTTTGTTATTTCAATAGAACCAAGATCACTGAGCACTTCATTAGTTCGGGTATCCCACGATGAGTTATTTGCAAGTCTTGCTTCCCTGTTGTATATTTTTCCAATTTACTATCATTTATTTTGCTACGATTTTCCCATATAAGTAGAACAATATTGGATGGATATGCGGTAGCATGTATGCATTAAAAAGTAATATCGAGTTGGGAAAAATTTGCCTGAATTTTCTAAGATGTGCGAGCTTTTTTTTTTAATTTCTTGCAAATAAAATCAACATGTTCTTCGAAATTCAGAGAACTGTCATGTCAAACATAACACCTAAGCATTTTTTTTAATTGGTTTGCGCTAACCTAAAACCATTCAGTGGAAATCATCTGGGACTTGTTTTAAAGCATTTAATGTTTTCAATTGGCATTATAAAGGTATTTTTCAAACTTAGAACTATTTTGTATCCACTTATCAACACTTTTCAGACTTTCTTCTAATAGATATTCAATTTCAACTTTACTTTGACCAAAGACTAAAATTGTTGTATCATCAGCATACATGTCAATATGGGTACAGTATGTCTTATTACAGTTGGCAGATCATTAATGAAAAGAGTACAGAGAAGAGGGCCTAGTATCGATCCTTGTGGTACTCCAATACTTATATGTTTGTCATTTGACACAGCACCACCATTTGCTACAAACTCACGTCTTTCTTGAAAATATGATGAAAACCACGTGATCGCTATACAAAAGACAAACATTTGAATAGAAACTTTCATCTAAACTAGTAAAGAATTGATGATTTTAATAAGTTTGTTAATGCTTTAAGCTATCAAAATACTTTTCGATATATGACAAGGCAATCCTTGTATTCTGTTATTCAAATCTTTGTTTTCAAATGTTTATACTTCATTGAAGGGGCGTTGCAAATTCCGACCGGACGTTTCTACCCTACCTCTAATCAACGTCCAGCACAAATAGACTTTGGCGTTATTTTTAGTGACTGAGATTTAGGATTTTTTTTATTTTTTTAAATTAGATGGAGGTTTTCATACAACACAATTTTAGCTTTTATAGAGAATTTCTCAAACAAAATTTGCAATATCTCGAAAACTATAAGATTTTTTTTCAAAATTTGAAGACTGTTCTAAAGTTCGACACTCCTCCTAATAGGTTATTTACGCTCGTAGAGCAAAACGTTGAACCAGTAATGACAAGTTAGCATATGTAACAATGCTTTAAAATTCTTGTTTAAACTTGGAATCATTATAGCACATTGTCATACAAGAATTTCATGAACTGTACAAAACTAGACACAGCATCAGGTAAATGTTTATTTTGATTTTATATTTTCGAGGCATAATGATATCATTTAATAAGATATAAAACAGTTGTACTTATCATAGATAAATACTGCTATGAGTCTTTGCCCATGGTTGGATAACATGCACAACGAATGGTATCAATTAAATTGATCTATTCTTTGTGAATTGCAAAACAAAAACGAATCCACTGAAGGCGTTATCTAAGAAAGTCAATGAGCCACTTAGTATTAGCAATAAGAACTTGATACGCTACTGTACATCAGCACGCGAAGTAAGCAAACAAGTATTACAAAATGGGAGCTAGCAAGTAAATTGTGAATGTCATATTAATCTGATTTTTCAGCACCTCAGCAATCCTTGTGAGGCCGATCTCAGCAATCCTTGTGGAGCCGATCTCAGCAATCCTTGTGAGGCGGATCTCAACAATCCTTGTGAGGCCGATCTCAGCAATCCTTGTGAGGCCGATCTCAGCAATCCTTGTGAGGTCGATTTCAGCAATCCTTGTGGGACCGATCTCAGCAATCCTTGTGAGGCCGATCTCAGCCATCCTTGTGAGGCCGATCTCAGCAATCCTCGTGAGGCCGATCTCAACAATCCTTGTGAGGTCGCAATCCTTGTGAGAGGTCAATTTCAGCAATTTCAGCAATCCTTGTGAGGTCGATTTCAGCAATCCTTGTGAGGCCGATTTCAGCAATCCTTGTGGGGCCGATCTCAGCAATCCTTGTGAGGCCGATCTCAGCAATCCTTGTGAGGCTAATCTCAGCAATCCTTGTGAGGCCGATCTCAGCAATCCTTGTGGGACCGATCTCAGCAATCCTCGTGAGGCCGATCTCAACAATCCTTGTGAGGTCGATTTCAGCAATCCTTGTGAGGTCGATTTCAGCAATCCTTGTGAGGCCGATCTCAGCAATCCTTGTGAGGCTAATCTCAGCAATCCTTGTGAGGCCGATATCCTTGTGTGTTGACACATGAGATGTTAGCCTCACAAGCATGTAGTGAATTATGTACGTTATTGAGGCTAAAGATATTGTGACGATTGATAGTAATTATCTTAATATATAAATATTATAATCGATTTATATTTTGTTCCACATTTCATTAAGGTTATCATATCACTATGGTGTTATGTTCATAAACAATGAGGCACACTAGACATGAAATTAGTTTTCAACCATCCAAATATGTCCATTAGTGATATAGATAAGAACTCCTTAAAATTTGAACAATAACACGACCGATTTTATCATTATACTTTATTAGTATTAATATTAGAATTATAGTTCAAAATTTCTCACTTGATTATGCATTCTTGTTTAAATAAGATTACATTTACTAAATTTTCTATCAAACAATACTTCTCTTAGCCCAAACAAGTTGGCATCATCTTAACTTCTTCTCAAGAAATGCATTAATCTTTAAATACTGATAAAGCATGTTTTGATTTAGCATACCGAAGCAAAAGGATTATAATTATCATTATAGAGAGCATTTGATGATAATGCTGATGCTATCTAATGTTGACATTGTAATAATCAAAGCATTTTTTTGCATTAGATATTTCCAGATTATTAGTTTAATTGTGAATAAACCAATATTTAAAAAGCGTCATTAAAATCTTCATAAAACAATTTCAATGGAAAGGAGTCAAACATTCATTTTAAGCACTTCATGCAACGCGTAAATGATTGACACGCCACCAGAAAATTCTGATACATATTAGTTACGTCACTTCCGCAGCGAATGTTGTTTAGCTAGTGAATAATTGTATAAATATCTCGACCAATCAAAAAACGTTCAAAATTCTTAAACTTAGGTATTCCTTAAAAAAACAATATTTCCACAAAAGAATTTTAACACCTGCTTTCTCGCAAAGCGCTAAGCTGTATATATCCATGGAGCTCCAAGTACTGAAGCTGCATGTTTCGGCCAATATGACATATTTATCTTTCGATCTTTCGTCAACTTGTGCAAAGCATATCAATCATAATAACAAAGTTAAGATATACATTAAGCTTCTTACTTGAGTTGATGGAATGTAATAATGAAATCTGGAAGATTTACATATACGTTCGTGGAGTCAAAGGAAGGATTAGGTACTTTCAGGTCACTGTTAGTAGTATATACACACACATATATATATATATATATATATATATATATATATATATATATATATATATATATATATATATATATATATATATATATATATATATATATATATATATATATATATATATATATATATATATATATATATATATATATATATATATATATATATATATATATATATATATATATATATATATATATATATATATATATATATATATGTATATATATATATATATATATATATATATATATATATATGTGTGTGTATATATATATATATATATATATATATATATATATATATATATATATATATATATATATACACACATATATATATATATATATATATATATATATATATATATATATATATATATATATATATATATATATATATATATATATATATATATATATATATATATATATATATATATATATATATATATATATATATATATATATATATATATATATATATATATATATATATATATATGTGTGTATATATATATATATATATATATATATATATATATATATATATATATATATATATATATATATATATATATATATATATATATATATATATATATATATATATATATATATATATATATATATATATATATATATATATATATATATATATATATATATATATATATATATATATATATATATATATATATATATATATATATATATATATATATATATATATATATATATATATATATATATATATATATATATATATATATATATATATATATATATATATATATATATGTATAGGGTGTACTATTCCGAACTTAAAGATGACATGAAGTCCTATGCATAGGTGTAAATTTATCCTCACCTTCTTATGTGTCAATACATATGAAACATGAATGCAGAATAAATTCACCGAGGTCTCAATCAATGGTATCTATTTTTTATTATGATAACTATTTCGTTAATGAAATGATGAAATGATGGACTTTGTTAAAACGTGGTTAATAATAATTAGACATTCCATTTCAACACCGAAACATTACCGAGAAGACGACCTGGCGACGGTCGGGATATTCATTACTCAACACTTCGACTTTACTAAGTGATGTATATTTTCATTAACTGCATCCCTTTATAGATACACTCATATAACTTAAAGGGAGGTAATTGAAAGGATTATGAAACAGTTCAATGAGACTTAAACCCAGCTAATGTAACAAACCATACAAACATGAATGTAACAAACGTTAATGTAACCAGGGAGCTGCCATTTACAAACATTAAATGAACAAACGTCAATGTACCAAACCTTAATGTAAAAAAACTTAAATATGGAAGAAACTATGAACATGAATATTAATCTATAAAATATTAATTTATTTTTCAAATAATAATTAATGAAAATAAGAACCTTACCTGCCGTATCAAATTCCCCTCATTGTAAAATTGATAATCTAATTCATAGGCTCTCATCATACGTTTATCGTAGAACTCAATGTAAAGTTCCTTCTACCAGCTTACGTTCTGATTGACAGAAAAACAAGGAATAATTGTCCTTGATACTGTTTATGTGTAAATTCGTTACACTTCGTAAGAAATTCAATTAACAAGAATTTTCCTACTATAACTACGCAATGAGGTCGCGTAATTTGATATAATCCTTAGAATAGGTTATGTCGTAACATATGTAATGGTAATGGTTATGGTGTAACATATGTAATGGTAATTGTAATGGTGTAACATATGTAATGGTAATAGTAATGGTAACATATGTCGTTACACATAGTCGTATGCTCATTGGTAGTTTCAATACAAAATAAAGAAAACTAGGCCAGGATAACTAAGGTTTGACTGTCAAGTGCGACGAACCTGTCTGTAAAAAAAGTTGCTTCTAACATGAAGTACTTTTTTCTATTTCTTGGTTGCTAACGATCGTATCATCGATATGAGGACACTCCATGAACTACGAATATAAATTTACAGCCAATTACGAAGATGATTTAATCATGACTCTTTGCCAATTACTCCAATGACCGAGTTTTAAAGGTCGAACAGCCTATATATGTGATTGCGGCTTCCTGATCTGAAATCTAAGACTAAGAGTGATGAGCAACACAAGTGGTTAGAATGAATAACCATCTTACTCCACTATTCTAATCTACTCTTCTTAATCCGCACGTATTGCAGGTAATACTGCAAATTTAGCTGTAATGATTCATCTTTAAACCGAACAAAATGCACAGCTATGTGCATTCGTCATTTGTCATATACTCAGCTAGTGTCAGGCATGATATATATTGTGCATTCATGATATTATCAATTTGTTTTTCATAAAATGTTCAAAAACAAAAATCCAATCTATCCCTTTCTCACAAAAAAACTACACCAAATGATTAGTTTACCTTTCGTTGACCTCAATGTCTTCAAAACCCTTCGCAAATTTGGTAAATGAAAACCCTAAATACCCCCCGATAACTTCATATACGTGAAAAAAGTAAACATATTTGTAAGCATTTTACATTCATCTGGAGCTTCTGTCCAAAACCAATCGATTTAACTATCTAATTCGGAGCATATATCAGCCTCTCCGCGATATTCGCACACATTACAAGGCAGGAGCGCAAATGTTGAGTTTGTTGATAGTCGGACAACACTACAGAAATTTGAGAAGAACGATTGCAGTCACGTGACTGGATCCTTGGTAAGATTACAATATGTTCTCAGGAACTCTGATCCCAAGAATATCGAGACCTTTGCATGTTCTATAAATAGTAAGCGCAACTTTAAACTGAGGAAAATATCAGAATCACGAACCTACATATAATAAGTCGATTTACATATATTTTTCAAGCAGTCAAGCACTCCACAATCAGCGCCGAATATAAAAATTATAAAACTAAGTAAAATTTCTTTGAAAAGTGCGCCTTGCATACTTTTGTCATAGATCCGGTGAACAAACATACTTACAATAGATACAAAATATACACAATTATAAGCTACTTGATTGGTTTGAAGCGTGCGCTATCTTGGAAGAGATGTGGAGACTTTACTAAAAGTGTCGATTGTTGAAATCAATTTGTGAAATGTACATGACCTTTTTTCAAACCTCAGGTTTGAAGGAGAATATCAGATTACGGAGATATGATAAGATGGAGTCACTCACAACACACAATTATCAACTCTAACATCAGATCACGGAGATGTGATAAGATGGAGTCACTCACAACACACAATTATCAAGTCTAACATCAGATCACGGAGATGTGATAAGATGGAGTCTCTCACAGCACAAAATAATAAACTCCTAGAGAAGATCAGATCACGGAGATGTGATAAGATGGAGTCACTCAGATCACGTATATGTGAAAAGATGGAGTCCCTCACAACACACACTTATCAATTCCTAGAGAATATCAGATCACGGAGATGTGATAAGATGGAGTCACTCAGATCACGTATATGTGATAAGATGGAGTCTCTCACAACACACAATTAATCAACTCCTAAAGAACAACAAATCATGGAGATATGATAAGGTGGAGTCACTCACAACACAAAATTATCAACTCCTAGAGAACATTAGATTACGTAGATATGATAAGATGGAGTGACTTAGATCACGTAGATGTGATAAAATGGAGTCACTCAGATCACGGAGATGTGATAAGATGGAGTCACTCACAACACACAATAATAAAATCCTAGACAGACCTACAACTTGGACAAAAATTGTTGGAGCAACAATACATTCCGCTCTAATGTATGTTACATTCCGCTATAATATACGTTACATTTCGCTATAATATATGTTACATTCCGCTACAATGTATGTTACATTCCGCTATAATATATGTTACATTCCGCTATAATATATGTTACATTCCGCTATAATGTATGTTACATTCCGCTATAATATACGTTACATTTCGCTATAATATATGTTACATTCCGCTACAATGTATGTTACATTCCGCTATAATATATGTTACATTCCGCTATAATATATGTTACATTCCGCTATAATGTATGTTACATTCCGCTCTAATGTATGTTACATTCCGCTATAATATATGTTACATTCCGCTATAACGTATGTTACATTCCGCTCTAATGTATGTTACATTCCGCTATAATATACGTTACATTTCGCTATAATATATGTTACATTCCGCTACAATGTATGTTACATTCCGCTATAATATATGTTACATTCCGCTATAATATATGTTACATTCCGCTATAATGTATGTTACATTCCGCTCTAATGTATGTTACATTCCGCTATAATATATGTTACATTTCGCTATAATATATGTTACATTCCGCTACAATGTATGTTATATTCCGCTATAATATATGTTACATTCCGCTATAATGTATGTTACATTCCGCTATAATATATGTTACATTCCGCTATAATGTATGTTACATTCCGCTATAATATATGTTACATTCCGCTATAATGTATGTTACATTCCGCTATAATGTATGTTATATTCCGCTATAACATATGTTGCATTCCGCTATAATGTATGTTACATTCCGCTATAATATATGTTACATTCCGCTATAATGTATGTTACATTCCGCTATAATGTATGTTATATTCCGCTATAACATATCTTGCATTCCGCTATAATGTATGTTACATTCCGCTATAATATATGTTACATTCCGCTATAATGTATGTTACATTCCGCTATAATATATGTTACATTCCGCTATAATGTATTTTACATTCCGATATAATATATATTACAGTTAAAACAAACGTTACTCTATCTCTTTGAACATAATTAAAATGCTTTATTTGATGTGACTGTGTTTAAAATCTCATTCTTCAAACTTTCTCCTTTATAATTTAAAGGTCATTCCGCCTTCATTTCACGCCACCTTCCTCCATGTTCTTGTGATCTTTGTTCTGGTCACTTCTAGGCATGTGCCCAACGCATTTCTATCTTTTTATATATTTTCCAGACATTGATTGGAATCTTTGTACTAGTGGTCCGCATGGTAAAGATTTTCTGGAAGCTGCATCTGACTGCTTTTTCATCCAGCGTGTGTTGTTTCCCACGCATGGTAGAATTTGTCTGGATTTGATTTTCAGTAGTGAAGAAAGTATGATTAGAAATGTGCTGAGTAGCGGTAAGGTAGGGTGTAGTAATCATGATCTCATTAGTTTTGATCTGTATTGTTTCACAAGGTTTCTCCAGCTAATAAACTGGTTTTAGATTTTAAGAATGCTACTTTGCTGCACTTCAGGATAATTTGTCATTCGATTGGACTTCCTTGCTCCGTGAATTAGATCCTTCTAAAGCATGGAAAGTTAGTTTTAGAGTGTGTAGATAGGTTTGTCCTATTAAAGAAATTATGTAGGCGTAATCGGCCAGTGTGGATGTCTCGGGAGGTTTTGCAAGCTGTTCGGAAAAAGAAGAAGTTGTGGCGTTGCTATAAATGCAGTGGGTGTCCTGCGGAGCTTGCTAGATATAAGGATCATGAAAAGTTCACAAAGGGTTTGATAAGAGATATTAAAGTGCTTTTTGAAAAACGTTTGTCCAAAGAGGTTAAGATTAATCCGAAGTCGTTTCATCCGTATATTCACTCAAAGCAAAAATCCAAGAAGGTTGTTGGTCCCCTTCAGGGTAATGATGGTGTTACTATCAATAGTGGTAAGGATATGGCTGAGGTTTTGAATGACTACTTTGTGTCTGTTTTTACATGCTGATGATGTTGTGGATTATCTTAGTGTGCACTCTCTAGTATCCATTAAGAATGTTGATTTTTCAGTTGATGTTGTGTCTAAGAAGTTGAAGGGTTTGAATTCAAATAAATCACCCGATCCAGATGGTATACACCCTGCTGTCTTACGTGAGTGTTCTGGTGAACTTTCTGTTCCCCTAAGTATCATCATTTCAAAGTGCTTTAATGTTGGTGTTGTTCCTAGTGATTGGAGAATTGCTAATATCACTCTTATTTTTAAAAAGAATGACCACAGTTTGCCATGTAACTATAGACCAGTGAGTCTTACTAGTGTTGTGTGCAAGGTCATGGAGTTCATTGTTAAGTATGTTGTATTACATTATTTACTGGTCAATGATTTGTTGGATTTGTCCCAGCATGGGTTCTTACCTAAGAGGTCTTGTGTTTCTAACTTATTGGAGTTTATTGATAATGTTACTAAACAACTTGGTTCTGGTCATAATGTGGATGTTATCTATTTAGATTTCCAAAAAGCTTTTGATAACGTTCCATTAGGTAGGCTCATGATGAAAACAAGAGCACTTGGTGTGGAGGGAAAGTGTGCCAGTTGGATATATTCTTGGTAGTTGACAGGTCACAAAGAGTTGTTGGTGAATGGTGAAGTATCTCCATGGAAGAAGGTTACAGGTGGTGTTCCTCAGGGTTCTGTATTGGATCCGCTTCTTATATTAATCTTCACTAATGATAATGTTTCCCTTGGCTCCAGGATTTGTAAATTTGCTGATGACACTAAGCTGTACATGATTGTTCATGATGCTAGGGATTCTTCATTTTTGCAAACTGATCTGGATAAGTTAGTTTCTTGATCTCAAACATGGCAGATGTCATTCAATGTTGATAAATGCAAATTTATTCATTTTGGTCAGAACAATTTGGCTTTTGATTACTGCATGAATGGTTTAAATCTTGGTTGTGTTGATCAAGAAAGAGATCTAAGTGTTGTCATTACTAGCAATCTGAAGCCTTCTAAACAGTGTGGTTTAGCAGCTGCAAGGGCAAATAGGATGCTTGGTTTGATTAGGATAATTTTTTGTTTTCTTGGTAGAGAGGTTGTTCTTGACTTGCATAAGCAGTTAGTCAGGCCTCACTTGAGTATGCTATTTAGGCTTGGAGTCGCTTTTATGAGAAGGATAAGTTCATTTTGGAGCAGGTTCAGCGAAGAGCCTCTAGACTTATTCCCAAAGTAAGGAATCTCTCTTGTGAATCTATGTTGCGAATTCTTGGTTTGACCACGCTTGAGTTGAGAAGAGTACGTGGCGATATGATTCAGGTTTTTAAGTTCCTATCTGGTAGTGATGCTTTGACTTCCCGTTATTTCTTGCATGTTTCAGCTAATCCTCATGTGACACGTGGTAACAGTTTAAAGTTGACCAAAGAGTTCTCACGGATAGATATTCGGCTTTTTAGCTTCTCGCAAAGAGTTGTTAATGAGTGGGTAGTTTGCTCCAATTCTGTTCACAATTTCAAAGTCAACATTGATAACTTCTTTACTAATTTTTTTTTTTTTTTTTTTTTTTGTGGTGGTGGTGGTGTTAGTTTGGGCTTTTTAAGGGGTGACTAGCCTTTCTTAGCCCGTAATCTTGTTATGTTATGCTATGTTATCTTTTTCTTCTCATTTAAGTGCTGATGTTATCTGTCTTAGTGCAAGTCTGTAGGTTCTGAGTGTCTTAGTGCAGGTCTGTAAGTTCTGATGTTACCTGTCTTAGTGGAAGTCTGTAAGTTCTGAGTGTCTTAGTGCAGGTCTGTAAGTTCTGTTGTTATCTGTCTTAGTGCAAGTCTGTAAGTTCTGATCTTATCAGTCTTAATGCAGGTCTGTAAGTTATGTTGTTATCTGTCTTAGTGCAAGTCTGCAAGTTCTGATCTTATCAGTCTTAGTGCAGGTCTGTAAGTTCGATTGTTATCTGCCTTAGTGCAAGTCTGCAAGTTCTGATCTTATCAGTCTTAGTGCAGGTCTGTAAGTTCGGTTGTTATCTGTTTTAGTGCAAGTCTGTAAGTTCTGATCTTATCAGTCTTAGTGCAGGTCTGTAAGTTCGATTGTTATCTGCCTTAGTGCAAGTCTGTAAGTTCTGATCTTATCAGTCTTAGTGCAGGTCTGTAAGTTCGATTGTTATCTGCCTTAGTGCAAGTCTGCAAGTTCTGATCTTATCAGTCTTAGTGCAGGTCTGTAAGTTCGGTTGTTATCTGTCTTAGTGCAAGTCTGTAAGTTCTGATCTTATCAGTCTTAGTGCAGGTCTGTAAGTTCGATTGTTATCTGTCTTAGTGCAAGTCTGCAAGTTCTAATCTTACCAGTCTTAGTGCAGGTCTGTAAGTTCGATTGTTATCTGTCTTAGTGCAAGTCTGCAAGTTCTAATCTTACCAGTCTTAGTGCAGGTCTGTAAGTTTGGTTGTTATCTGTCTTAGTGCAAGTCTGCAAGTTCTGATCTTATCAGTCTTAGTGCAGGTCTGTAAGTTCGGTTGTTATCTGTCTTAGTACAAGTCTGTAAGTTCTGATGCTATCTGTCTTAAAGCAAGTAGTCTGTAAGTTCTGAGTGTTTTAGTGCAGGACTGCAAGCTCTGTTGTTATCTGTCTTAGTGCAAGTCTGTAAGTTCTGAGTGTTTTAGTGCAGGACTGCAAGCTCTGTTGTTATCTGTCTTAGTGCAAGTCTGTAAGTTCTGAGTGTTTTAGTGCAGGACTGCAAGCCTTGTTGTTATCTGTCTTAGTGCAAGTCTGTAAGTTCTGAATGTCTTAGTGCAGGTCTGTAAGTTCCGTTGTTATCTGTCTTAGTGCGAGTCTGTAAGTTCTGATCTTATCAATCTTAGTGCAGGTATGCAAGTTCTGTTGTTATCTGTCTTAGTGCAAGTCTGCAAGCTCTGATCTTATCAGTCTTAGTGCAAGTCTGTAAGTTCTGCATTAGCAAATTTTGTTTTGGACACTTTATTCTCACAACCCTTTTCATGCAGTTATGTGGAAAGACATCCAAATTTGTTGTTTATTTTCGTTCATATGCTTTGCAGAACATCTGGTCTTGTGTTAGATTTGAACAGCGCAAGTTAAGTTTTTCTGATATATTGAGATAAACGCCAGATTTGATTAATTCTGTCGAAGCTAACTTTGCTTTCTGTATCTTGTTAATTAAATCTTGCCCTCTAAATTTATCGCTTACTGTTATTTCAAGATATGAAAACTTGGCGACTAATTTAATGGCATTGTTATTCATATACTTCCGTTATCAATACTGTTGCTATCTTCAGCATCGTGTTTTTTCCCCTTTTTTTTCATTGAAACTGCAAAGCAGTTTGGTCAGTATTGTCGGCATACTTAGCTGCTCTGCGTTTTTCCTTTCATGATGTGTTCGTGGCTGGGCTTATAGCAGAACAATGTCGTCCACATAATCTAAATCTTATAGTTTTGAGGTAAATCTCTATCTTATTATTGTGTTTAAGTAGATGTATGCAATCACTTAACATTAGAAATAAGACTCCTAAGATGGCACACCTTCACTTGACAATTGATGTCCCGACTGCAAAACCAATTATAGTCGTCGATGTTTTCAATTACTTTCCACCATCGTACATTGCTTTGATTTTGTATACTCTTGTCAAACATTTATTTCGGTATGTGTAATACCATATTTCCTCTTAAATCTGCCAAGGTATTAAGGTATTAATAAGCCAGTTATCTTGTTAAATTTAGGATGAATATACAATTTGACAACAATTAATTTTGTGATTGCTTTCAATATTTGCAAAAGTACCGACGAGCAAGCCTATTAATAACCAGTGCCAAAGTGACGTTACTCGTATGTCCAAATTTTCAAAAGTTTCAAACAATTGTCATTTAAAATAAAACTACCAGGAATACGTGCAGACAACTACCAGGAATACTGGCACACTAAAACATTACAGTAAGTTGTAAGTTGTCTTTGGTGGGTATAAATAAGAGCATGAAATTTAATTTTCCTAAAAAGTAAGAAATATCAGCTTACATTTTATTTATTGGATATTTTAAGCCTACAGTTTCTGTAAATTGCATTAGCTTGTTTTAGACTCAAATATGTACCTATGCCACGAAACAATATATTTTTAATATTTTTATTGGAATTGTTTTAAGCAAGCCGTACCCTCCGTTCAAGTTCTACAAACATGCTTATCTGCTTATTGCACCAAGGTCAATTAACAAATTTGGTGATAGGAGTTTTCAATTTGCCGCACCTCCTCTCTGGAACAACTTGCTAATTATTTTACGTACCACATGCTGCTTTTACTCTTTCAAGCGTTCACTCAGAAGTTACATTTTCAGGGAAAGCTATGTCTTATGATGTCCTTTGATTCCTGTTTTCTTATGCCATTTTATACTGCTTTCTTATGTAAATAGCCCTTTATCTTCATAACTATCATGTTTACAGTAATCTTTAATTTTGATGCTTTGATTAATCATCTCTCAGTATTTTATTTTTACTGCTTTTAATGAACAGTGGTGTTTTAGTTTTGAATTTGTTTCCTTTTTACCCATAGTGTTTTTTTTGTTATAGTTTTTTAGTATCTATTTTAGAACAATTTCAGTATTAGTCTTATTAAAACATTTTTGCATATTCTGACCTATTTATCTTATTCTAACATTTCTTTATGTCCATATATATGGTGTTTATTATGTAATGCGCTTAGAGCTTTTTAAGATCAAGCGCACTATAAATGTATAATAATGATAAAATAGTAAAATAATAATAGGATTTCTGAAATAATCTTGTTCCTCTTAATTTTTGTTTTGTTTCCTGCTTCGATCATAAGTATGACGCCTTTGAGAAGTCTGCATGCATGTTTAAATAATCCCAGAAGAAGAAATGTAGGCCAGAGCTCTAAGTCTCTTAGGACACATTTACAACAGCCAGGTAAGGTAGGAAAATCACCTGTTCATCTTGAAGTCACGTCATGTTATACACGACAACACTTTGTACTTACACAGGTATCCAGAATGAACACACTGTTCTATATCGATTGACGTTTGAAGTAATACCTCACAATTAGTGAGCTTGAGGTTGATTTTCTTGTTTCGATCAATTTCAACTCCATCTAGTTACGGTCACGGACGACAAGTATTTTATCAGTTACACTTACATACTGTATTAACCAATGATCATTATGATCAATTTATGTTTCTAACTTTTAAGAATGAACGAATAATCAAAAATTTAGAAATGTAAGAATTTGGTCATGTTCTAAATCTCTAGAGAGATTATAACTAGTAAAATCATGCTCATCTTGAATTGACGTTGCTAGAACAGGAAGAGGTTTCAATCAATTTCAATTTTCAGCTCACCGATACAGACGACAAGTATTAAACCGGCGAGACACACTGTATGTATAGTCATTTGTCGTTTAATGGCCAATTTGATCAACTCGTGCCATGTACATTTGCCTGAAGCTTAAGAATAAACGAGTGGCCGAAGCTTTAGACAAAAGTTTGCCAAAATCTGTTCACGCCAGATTACAAATTATAAAATCGGTCAGATTTTAATCTCGAGGAAATTTCCAAAAATCTGTTCTCGCCAGATTACAAATTATAAAATCTGTTATTTTTAAGTTTTCTAAGCACTACTACAGTTTCCTCTGTTATGATTGGTAATTCATGTATATCTCCTGTTTCCTGTGTTAAAGACCTGGGTGTTATTTTTGATGATAAGCTTACACTGTTGCCACATGTAAATAATATATGCCGCTCCGCTTCACTTGCCATCAGAAAAATCAGCCAAATTCGTAAATATCTTGATCAAAAGTCGACTGAGACACTCATTCACGCATTTGTATCATCCAGACTTGATTGTTGCAACAGTATCTTATTTGGAATTCCTTCTCAACAAATCTCAAAGCTTCAGCGCATTCAAAACACTGCTGCCAGATTAGTTACTCTCACAAGTAAGAAATCTCACATTAAACCCATCCTCCACCAACTTCATTGGCTTCCTGTATGTGAAAGAATAAAGTACAAGCTTCTCACCCTCACATACAAAGCCATCCATGGTCTTGCTTCAAATTATATTTCCAACTAAATCACGTTACAATTACCAACTCGCTCACTTAGATCTAACAGTGCTATTCTCCTAAAGCCGCCAAAAATTAACACCAAGACTTACGGTGAACGTTCTTTTCAATCTGCAGCCCCCAAACTCTGGAACATTCTCCCGATCTACATCAGAAATGCCCCTACTTTAGATATTTTTAAGAGTGTTTTGAAAACACACCTTTTCATGAGTTCCCCTCATTGGACCTTGTAACTTTATCCTGCTTGTATCTTTTTAAGTATGGTATTTTGTTCTCTTACTGTTTGTATCTTAAGGTTTTCTCATGTTATATTTGTTTATGTAAAGCGCATTGAGACGGTTTGGTATAATGCGCTATATAAAAATGTATTATTATTATTATTAATCTCGAGGAAATTTCCAAAAATCTAGAACATTTAGAGATGATATTTCGACGAACTAGGTTGATATCACTTTTTCATCTTAAAGTCACGTCATGTTATACACGTCATGTTATACACGTCATGTTATACACGTCATGTTATACACGTCATGTTATACACGTCATGTTATACACGTCATGTTATACACGTCATGTTATACACGTCATGTTATACACGTCATGTTAAACACGTCATGTTATACACATCATATTATACACGTCATGTTTTACACGTCATGTTATACACGTCATGTTTTACACGTCATGTTACACGTCATGCTATACACGCCATGCTATACACGTCATGTTATACACGAATACACTTTGTACTTACATCCATTACTCTCACAGGAATGCAGAATGAACACGCTGTTCTATATCAATTGGTGTTTGAGGCGATACCTCGCGATTGGTATCAAGCTTGCGTCATTTACGTGGAAAGGTCATTTCTTTGTTTCTATCAATTTCAATTCAATCTACTTAAGGAGCACCGATACAATCTACAGATGCAATTTATCAGTCAGACACGCTGCATGTACATGTTTGTTATTTGGTCGATTTCATGGCCAAATTGATCAAATATTGCATTGATCATTTGTCATTTTATCTGACAGTTATCTGACGTGTTTAAAGTTTTTTCGGATTTGTGTAAAAACAACTGAAATAAGACTAATAGTAATAGTGACGTCATCAAGTTCCTCCAAGTTCTTTGTGTATCTAATTGAAATATGTTCTGAGACTTACAAACACTGGACATGACTGGAGAATACGAAAACGTGATCTAGTGAAGCAACTGTGATTTTCCATCAGAAGTAATTAAAAAAAGGTTTGTCAAGCAATGCTGAACAGTTGTTAAGAAAGTGAGGAAGTGACGTCAGAATGGCAAATTTGTTACAAGTGTAAAATAAAATATCTACCCTACGGAACAAGATGTCCCAGTAGTTTGGCTGCTTGGTCCTCTATCATACCTGACCTCTGTACTAACCACTTAGGATCATTTTATCGGAAACCTGAGACATGCAAGCACTTACACAACGTGTCCTCATAATTAGTTTTCTGTAAACTATCTTCCATTGCTTTGCATGATATCAATAATAACAACAGTTCAAGAGCGATTAATTGAAGATCATGAAGCTTATACGCAACAACACTTCTCATAAATTGGAAATTGACATACCTTCATACACCAATGAGGATTGGAGAAACAAATCAATACAACAAATATATTTGTAAAAGAATATTATAGATGTAAGGTAACTTAATCGGAGGTAAAATTTTGAAACTGATAAATGCAAACCTAAACATCGTCTGCCAACATTTGCTCCCCCTAAAAAAGAATCATTTTTGTTGTTGTACTCTATAGGCCTATCAATGGTTTCTGAAGAGAGAAATAGAAGATTTTGCAGCGACTTCTCATGTTTTGACCCAAATGCATGAACTAATTATTAATTCCAAGTTCACAATGAATATGATTTAATTTGGTATGAAATGCGTACAATAAAACTATAAAGTTTACTTACGTCTGTGTGTGCAGCTAATACAAGATATGGCATAGTTATATGCAGAAGCTGCGGGAGATGTTTTAATCTGGGGTGGGGGCACTGGATCTGAGGGGCACTTTGCAACTGTCATATTTTGATATCATGTAGCACAACAGTATAGCTTTATAGTACCCCCCCCTACCACCCCACCTCCCCTACCTCCCCACCACCCCACCTCCCCACCTCCCCACCACACCACCTCCCCACCACCCCACCACTCCACCTCCCCGCCTCCACCATCACCCCATCACCCCACCACCCCACCCCACTACCCCACCCCACCCCACCCCCCCTACCCCACCCCACCCCACTAACCCACCCCACCACCCCAAACACACGGGGAAATTTCGAAACTTATCGGTCCGAAACTCACTGGCGACCCATTTTCTTTTTCTTTCTTTTTTAATTCACAGCTTCAAATATTCAAGACATTTTGATCCAAAATTCGGCAAAATAGAACAAATATATACCAAAACTATCTTTTTAAGAATGAAATTTTATAGATCATAAGTCTTGAAGTCGGAAGGATTTAGACTTGTAGATCATGATTAACCAA
Organism: Chiridota heheva; assembly: GCA_020152595.1. Classification (NCBI taxonomy): domain Eukaryota; kingdom Metazoa; phylum Echinodermata; class Holothuroidea; order Apodida; family Chiridotidae; genus Chiridota; species Chiridota heheva. The sequence continues at coordinate 812,926 of JAIGNY010001069.1, forward strand.
TTGTATGGCTCATGAATCGAAATATGATACTTACTGTCTATAATAATGTGAAAAGCAAATATGAGTCTTACGATTATTATTTAGGGACTGCTAAGAATGAAAGTAACTCCTTAAACCAGATGGCCCAAATTTACACTCAGTCTTCAGTGAGTCAGTGGCCCGCAGAACCCAAATTAAAGGCAGTGTCTCCACGAGTGAAATTTGTGGTTTTATGCTTGATGCTTGTATTACTCTCTTCAATATGGCAATAAAAAGATCAATTATAATAACTGAATAAGGGGATTAAATATATTTTGATATTTAAGATAACACTTTTTCATCTCTGCAAAGGGGCACCTTTTATTCTTGACAAAGAAGATGGGAGAGGCATGTCAGTTAGTTTATGTCATGGCAATGGCCCGGGTCCAAATAGTAAGTTTTGCCCATTTCAAAGATGCCCCACTGATGAAATTTGGGGTGGCTCGCAAACTCTAGAAAGGTTTTATCATAATAGTTTTTACAAATCATAGGCTGGGAAAACAAAGGTATAGTAGAGCTACGTAAAGGTCTTTTAGGTATAACAAGCTCAACATGTAGGGCAACCTGTTGGACCCCAACTTTGTCTTCATGGGAAATTAATAATAGTGTGTGTGTGTGCGCGCAAAGCGCGAGAATTTCACACCCTTAAGGCCGTTACACACCGAACGCGACGCGGCGAGCGATTTTGTAAACAAAATTGAATAAAACGAAAGAAAAGAAGCATTTTGACCCCTTGTTTTCAGAGAAGCATCGTCATCGCATGGCTATTCAGATGATAACTGAAAATTGATTGAAAGGGCTTTTCTACGTCCATTAAAGCAAAATTCGCGTCGCGACAGAAAATCGCGCCTCACTGAAGCAATTTTCTTCACAGTTTGAACAAAAAAACACTGGAAAACACAAATTTTCCAGTATCATCAGAAAACCTCAATTGTAAACTTTATCGTGTATAAGGAAAAAGTCAAAGCATCTTATAATAATCATTTCCTGTATGATTATCTAAAATATCGCTCGCCGCGTGGCGTCCGGTATGTTTCCGCATTTAGTCTTTTTAAGGTGAAATTTGTGCTAATTTCTTTAATAAAAAGCTCATACATATATAATCCTTGAAAAAAAAGTTGTTCAATGTTTGAAAGGGCAGGTTTCCATTTCTGAAAAAAAGCACTTGTCCTCTTTGAAAGAACACTTTTCCTCTCTGATAAAGGAGTGTGTGTGGGAGGGGGCGTTGGGAGAGGGACACGTTGGGAGGGGTAACGTGCCCCTTGTGGCTGGTTCCGCTGCCTATGGCTATATCATTTTCATTCATGTCAATATGCTTCAATACTATATTGTTTAAAATTCTTAACATTTTGAGACAGATACTCAAAAATCACGAAAAAACTGAGGTGCAATATTCTTACGCGCATGCGCAAGCCCAAAATGTTATAATCCAAAAATTATGATATGTAATTGAGTTAAAAGACTTCTATTTTGATAAAACTCTTGGTGACCCCCCACCTACTCCTCCCCCCCCCCCCTCCCCTCTGACACACATACACACACTTATTCGAAGCTGGTTTCATCATACTCCTACCATTACAACAGCAATGATTATGATTCTAATTGAATTAAAACCAAGGGCGTAGGAAGCGGGGGGAGGGGGATTTACCCCCCCAGTCAAAATTTAGGGGGGGGGGGGCTAAACTATGCTTTAGCCCCCACTTCTCATATACGAAAACCCCCTTATAAGACTTATTTATACCCACTTTAAATAATATAACTTTATAGGATATTGTCATATGTTCTAATTTCTTCCAACTATGTTGATACAAAACGGTAATGTAATTTCGATGGAGACTGTATTACTTCTTAGCACCCTCATAATCATTTTGAGCTGATCGAAGCTGTCTTAAACATAACATTTGCGTGCTACCGCAGACTCTGAGTGCGGGAAGCATAATTGTTTCCTTTCCCAGGAGTATTTAGGGCAATTTGCGTTTATTCCGTTGAAAATTAGAAAGTGATTTAGAAGGATTTTCAACTAATATCAATGCAAATTGTCCTAAACACTCCTGGGGAAAAAAATACGCGTGCGGGCATCTGTGACACCTAATGTGTTTGTACCGTTGTACGTACATAACAAATTATACGTACCGTTGTACGTGCACGCATGTCTACTGCCGGTACAACTGATAGCAAGCATGAGTGGTCAAAAACACCAATCGAGTTTGAAAGACTTCATCCGAAAGAAGGTCAGCAAGAATGTCACTTGTTCATTCTTCTTTGAGAAAAAAAGAGAAAAAATGCCCAAAGTGCCAAACATGCCCAAGAAACCATGCCAAAAACGAGGCTTCTGGGTGGGGATGGGGTCGAGGTTCTTGGAGAAATAAAGCTTCAGCCCCCACCCCCACCCTCCCCACCCCTTCTAAGAAAAAATTGTTCCTACGCCACTGAATAAAACTGACATATCAATGTGACTTGATGTAGCGCTAATCAGATTATATTAAGAAAGCTGAAAAATAAACTCAATCGAGAATATTGGCCCTTGCGTTTGTTGCAATTATCTGAATTAAATAGAAGAATCAACATTTTGCTTCATAAAATAATAGATAAAACTTGTTATACATGTATTAAATCCAACCTTGCAGTTTTCAAAGCTTTGTCGTCGACTTTTTATACTCGATACTTTTTCGGTTTTGTATTGAACAGTTGGAAACGTCTATCACAGTATCCCTGCCTATGTACCGGCGTAAATCAATACTTATTTTTCGTAGAAATTCCCCCACGTGTTATTTGTACCGATGTTTCTCCGTGTAAATTATAGAGCTACAACAAGAAACTGTAAAGTTTTCACGAAGTTTGATTTTAGGAATAATTGATAGAAAACATTTAGAAACTTTTTAAGTACAATGTGTTTAAAAACATGAAAAAGGGAATTGTTCGATGTTATTTTGTTCTTTGCTTTACTGTTTTGTCGTTTAGTTTAATCTCTTTTCAATTTCCAAAAACAAAAAACAAAAAAACTACGTGCTAAAAATGTATCAAAAATAAATCTTTTCTTTAATTGTTTGTAAAATTCAGTGTTCAAGCTAAACAACTGGATACTATTATCTAAATCTTTCTGTATTACATGTCTTTCATTTAATATATGAAAAGTTTAGTTGGTATAGTAAAAGCAACTTAAACAATATGCTATGCATTTTCCCGGCTTATTCTTCTGATTTTAGTCTGGAATTAGGGAACCTCAAAAATTGGAAGAAAAAATTAGTATAAATAGATGGGGTAAAACTTAAGCAGTAATATTTTATTCATCCCATAAATTAGACAATTTTGTCTAGCAAATGAAAATATCTAGGATAAAGTCGACTTATTCTCAATATCCGGTGATAAATACCGCATGTGCCTATTACGCATAACGATCTATGGACGCCTAGAGATTACTTGCCGATTATAAAGAGAATCTTTGAATTTAGGTACAACAGTAATTAGTTTCCAAGTATAACCACTGAAAGTTGAGGAATTTTTAATATAAAAAAATACGTTACGAGATCAGTTAAAATCTTTATGTAGCTTTTAGATTGTTTTCTTAGTTTCAGTGACCGACAATGATGAACACATACCTGCTAAAAATGTGGCACTTAGCATGGTAAAGAAACAAAAGATCTTGGTCAGAATTTATTGATTTCTATTAAAAAATTAGTTTAGACAATAATAAGAAATATCTTGCATATTTGATGATTGGATCACACATTTCGTAAAACTATTCAAAATTTTGAAGATAAAAAATTGACAAGTAAAATTGAAAAAAAAGTTCCAAAAATTGAAGGAATTTCCCTCTATTTTCCGAAACTTGAAGGAAATTTCTCGAAAATTGAAGAAAATTTTACGAAAATGATTTCCCGAAAACTAATAAGAAAAGAAAAAAAATATTTGAAAGAAATCGGACTCTTCCAAAGTCAATCCATCATACCTTCATGACTATGGGGTGGGGGTGGAGGGGGTGGCAAAATAGTACATGGCCCTCAATCAAATGATCAGGAGTCTTAGGTCCGCCTGCCTCCCCCTTCTCCCACCCCACCTCCGGTTACTACGCCGTCATTTTTGGTATAAACCGAAATAACGTTTTCAAGTAATTTTCTATCGTCACTTTATTACCTATTTACTAATTCCCAGGAAATTTGGGTTAAAGGCACAGATATATAGAAAGTATGGATTTTATAAAAAAATCATTTCACGTTTCCATATGCGTGTTTATTCACATTTGTGAGGTAAAATTGTTGAGATGTTATTAATATAAAATTGACACAATTTGTAAAATTGAAGAATTTATGGTAAATTTTGTGAAAATCTTAGCCAAATAGAGATGATCCTTCCTACATCTCCTATACGCCCCTGCAATTTATTACCAACACGGTATCAATTTCAGGTTGAGGCCTAAAAGCATCAACAAGAGAAAATAAAGGACATTTTCTTAATACTTATTCACCGCAGAAAAACCGCGGAAATCTTATAGTGGATGTATATCACCAAACTAGTTTTGCTCAATTGCTATCAACTTCTACTATCTATTTCCTTTATAGCTCTGTCATAAACATATTTCCTTTATAGCTCTGTCATAAATATATTTCCTTTATAGCTCTGTCATACCAGGTCCACTATTTATTTCCTTTATAGCTTTTGTGATACCAATTCTACTATATATTTCCTTTATAGCTCTGTCTTACCAGTTCTGCTAATCATTTCAGGTGTGGCATGAAATTATTAAGTGGAACAAGATGCAATCTTTTTGCAATCGGCTGATTAACTAGTTCTCCCTATTCACCCAGCTTTATTGATTTCATTAGATGTGGATCAAGCATGATGCGCCCTGGGGCTCAAGCACGATGAATGTGCATAGGCAGAAATGTGACGTAAAAAATGTGTAAGTCCCGCAAGATGAAGAAAAAGATATGATCGATAAATGACAAATAATACCAAATTGAGTTTGTACGGGAAAGAGTATGTCCGTGTCATTGATGATGACAGGGCGTGGCGAGGTACATAGAAATACAAACATGAACATAAGCAGGTACGAAAATAAATATTGTCAATGTAATGAATCTAAGATTAGTAGGCCTATGCGGAATTTGTATTATTGGTGGTATCATTTTAAGGTAAACTTACTGCACATTGTCCTATTGAGTTAATTTATATTTTGATTATTGCAAATTCCATTAAACTCTATATAGGCCCGTAGTCAGGATTGTTCTCAGCGGGGTGGGGCACTTCTACTTCCACGGGGGCACTGCAGGAACAAGGGATATACATTCCCTTGTTTTTATGTTTCACGTAAGGGGACAAATATCCTAAAACTGCAAAAATATGCAACATGGATGGAGTAAATGTTTCAATTGCGGAAACTTAAAAATAAAATAAAACGATTCAAATACTGGGACTATTCATTTAAACCATTCACCACATATATGTACGTGTCCAACTAGAGACTAATTATATGCAAATACAAACGATCAAACAATTTACAGCAGAACAGACGGACAAAAAAATGATGTACAGACAGAGAGACAAATGAAGAAGCAGACGGGAAACGTACAGACACAGCACAGTTTGTTTTGCACTTTCGTTGGCGGATGTAAACACCCTACATGAGATGAGTTCATTCATATATAGGAGTAGACGTATTTACAAATATTGTATCTTGAATGCATCTAAATTACTAGCTAATTTCAGAAGTGGACGACTAATAATAATAAAAAAAAAAAACAGTGTTCTTACCTTCAGTCTCAGGCATCACTTTATTGCAACCGAGAGGGGGTTCTGATGCCCTCCTAACGTGTGGGGATCTTCTTTCGACGCTGTCCGCATGACCATATTCTATTTTTGGTATTTTCATTTCCGCGTCATCAACAGAAGACAAAATGACCATTTCCAAGCCCTGTGGTATTCCTCTCAAATGGGTGTGTTGGCAGTGCACAATTTTTGGTCCGTTCTATGCTACCCTGTCGACGAGGAGAGCATTTTCCGGCGATAACCAATCTGTTTTGCTCCTCTTTACATGTTTTAGTTATCCATAATGTAAAGCTGTCGACTCGAATATCACGCGAATCTTGAGTTTGTTCACACTATAGCTGACTAGTGCATATCCATAGAAAGTGCAATGTCCGCCTCTGACATCGTAATGTAGCCTCTTTTACGATGCGCATTTAAGATATGAGATGGCGCATGACACTTATGAAGTGTTATCAAAAGGACTGCGACGTAAAAAAGCGCGAAAGGTTATCAAGTTCGTATAACACACTTTTACATCTGATTTTAAAACATCTTACAGAAGCCACCCAAAGAGGTGCATCTGATCAAAAAGTAACAATGTTGAAATGAAGCTTTTTCTGCGCTTCTCATATAAAATGACGTCACTCATAATGTAATTGACGGTAGGGACGAATGTTTTAAGTTAAATTTATCAGCAATAGAGTATGTGCACCGACGTCATCCCCGCACGGTTAGGAAATCATTAAATCACTGGTCAATAAATAGTAAACAAACAAAGGGCGTACAGCAAAATACGCTCTTAATTCGCGTACGTGACGTCACACGCACTCTGCTGTGTACCTCTTGGGTACCGGAGGTAAGTTTTTTTTTAACGTAATGCCCACTGTACACGAATTACAATTATTGAAAATGTGAAAAGCAAACAGACACTTTCCATAATTGAAACAAAATAGAAAATGCAAAAATAGCCATATTTAAAACGCAATATAACCAGAAATGAACGTTTTTCATTTCATCAACATTCAGTTTTGATATGAAAGATGTCAACACGTGGAGGCACACCAAGAGCATATTTTGTTGTGCGCTCTTTCTTTGTTTACATTCCCTTTACCAGTGATTGGATGATTTAGGAGCCTATGCACCGCTGTGCGCGAATGACGTCGGTGCGCACATTCTATAAACAAACCATACGAGTGCATTGCAAAATACGCTCTAGGTTTGCTGCGTGCCAACGAGGATAACAAAAATGAACATTGTGAAAATGAAAATAACAAAACATAAGAGAACATAACAAGATTACGGGCTAAGAAGGGTTAGTCACCCCATAAAAAGCCCAAACTAACACCACCACCACCACAACCAACCACTAACTTTCCACTCAGGCAAACCACTTCACTCATTAACAACTCTGCTAAAACGCCGAAAATCTATCCGTGAGAACTCTTTGGTCAACTTCAAACTGTTACCACGTGCCACATGAGGATTAGCTGAAACATGCAAGAAATAACAAGAAGTCAAAGCATCACCATCAGATAGGAACTTAAAAACCTGAATCATATCGCCACGTACTCTTCTCAACTCAAGCGTGGTCAAACCAAGAATTCGCAACCTAGAATCATAAGAGAGATTCCTTACTTTGGGAATAAGTCTAGTGGCTCCTCGCTGATCCTGCTCCAAAGTGATCTTATCCTTCTCATAAAAGGGACTCCAAGCTTGAATAACATACTCAAGTGAGGCCTGACTAACTGCTTATGCAAATTAAGAACAACCTCTTTACCAAGAATACACAAATTTCTTCTAATCAAACCAAACATCCTATTTGCCCTTGCAGCTGCTAAAGCACACTGGTTAGAAGGCTTCAGATTGCTAGTAATGAATAAGTTCTGGCTTATTTGCGCTTAAAAAATTGCCATTCTTAGTTCTCTATTTTACTTTTGATTTCAAAGTTGTTTGATTGCCTTCCACACTGTCAATAAGTGCATAGGCGTAGGAACCGGGGGCAACCAATGTTGCAGTGACCTACATGGTACCCCCCCCCCCAATGCTGCAGTGACCTACATGGTCCCCCCCCCCTTCCTTTCCCCCAACTAAGTCAACTTTTTACCATTGAACTAGTGTTGTAGCATATTTTTGTGCCCTTAATGAATAACATGTTCCTACGCCTATGAATAAGTGTATTGATGTATCTTATTTCTGGACCCAAATTCCCCCTGCCCGCTCCACAACGTCACACGCACTAAGTAAGTTTGTATGTAATTCCTACTGTACACGAATTACTCTTACTGACAATGTGAAAAGTAGACAGACACTTTCAGTAATCGAAACCGAATAGAAAATGTCAAAATAACGTGTGTTTTTTTTAAGCGCAAAATATCCAAAATGAATGTTTTTTATTTTAACGATGTTTAGTTTTGATATGAAAAATGCCAACATACCAACACGTGGAGGCAAAACAAGGGCGCACTTCGCTGTACGCTCTTTGTTTGTGAACCGTTCCTTGACTAGTGATTGAATGATTTCCTTGTACCGTGCGTGGATGACGCGGTGCACATACTTTATTTAGTTCAGCCCTAAATGAAAATCGTTGGTCTTAAATCAGGGGCTAACAGTGGCGTGGTGGCAGGGGCCAAGGGGGTAGGAAATTTCCCCTGTGAAAATTTCTGAGATGGCATCGAATGCGCCGAATTGTCCTGAGAATATAATTTTATATTATATATTCTGCAATTTGTATCATTTCAAAACAAACGTTGTAAATATTTTCTCTCAAAAGTGTTATTCTTACATCAAAAACGTACAAATCATACCTGGCATGTCACTGACCCAGTTTAAACATTCGTTTTAATCTGTATATTCCGTAAGTGTGGAATTGACACGATTTTAAGCCCTTTTTTCTGATGCAAATTCATGCCGAAAAAGGCAAAGCTTTCGGGAGCCTCGACCCGAGCGCTTATACCAGGGATTTGACCTTGGATTTGACACACTATTAAGCAATTTTTGCAATCTAAGGACTTCCGGGGAGTTTCGCCTCTTGTTTTGACATAATGTTAAACTAATTTCTGATATCCAAATCGCGAGAAACGTATGGCGTCCGGCAGTGCGGGGATTCTCTCCCTAAGCTAAGGCTTCGCCCCATAGATTTGACACATTTTAAACTGTTCAAGCAATCTCCTGTTATCAAAATCACGAAGAACGTAGGGCTTCCGGGACTTTGTCCCTACCATCGTTTTGCCCCTAGATAATTTTTGGGAGGTTTTCTTCCATTTTCGATAAGTTCCTTTATTTTGGGGGGAATTTCGTAAAATTTTCTTAATTTTTAAGAAATTTGTTTCAATTTTCGGCAATATTTGGGAAGTTTTCTTAAAGTTTTTTTAAATTTGCTTCAATTTTCGTAAAATTTCCTTTATTTTGGGGAATTTCCGTGAAATTTGCTTATTTTTCGGGAAATGTCCTTTATTTTTGGAACATTTTCGTGACCCCTCTGTAAATTTCAGTCAACTGGGTTTTCCCAACTGGGTTTTAATGAAATTGGAACTAGGTTGAAGCAGGTGGAACTGGGTTGAACTAGCTTATCTAGTTTGCCCTATTTGAACCCAGTTCAAGCTAATTCAACCGTGACCCGTTTCAACCTTGGTGAAAACTTAAAATGGGTGGAACAGGAATTTACAGCACAGCAGGGGAAATTTCATTCATTTTCATTTAAATTTAGGGACATTTTCTTAAATATTTGGTAAGTTTTTTGAGAAATGTCCTTTATTTTAGGAAAATTTTCGTGAAATTTGATTCAACTTTCGGAAAATTTTCATCATTTTGGGGAATTTTTCTTTGATTTTGGGGAAATTTCCTTTATTTTAGGAAATTTTTAGTGAAATCATTTCATTTTCGTAAATTTTCCTTCATTTTGCAAAAATTTTACCGCCAAAATCTTTGCTCCCTGAACCTTAAACAGGCCTTTGCTCCTGCAGTCCTGGATTGATTTTAATTTCTTAAATTGTGCCATCTAAACTGTGCATGCCAATTTGGATCAGTATGCCCAACGTTTTACTCTTCATATTTTTTCTTCTTCTTCTTCTTCTTTTTTTTTGGGGAGGGGGTGGAGGGAGCACCAAAATGTCCTTGCCCTAGTAAAACATGACACAGTGGCGAGCACAAATAAGTGGATCAGAATCACCCCGTCTGTTCGTGTAGTCATGATGGGGATCCGCACTTATTGCTTTTGAATTTTAAGCTGAAGATTTTGAGGTGAAGACGTTTCAAGTGCATTTTCTCTTAAGACGTTTGCCCACCTCCCTCCCCTCCTTGAATTGGAACTGGTAGCTCATCTACTGCACCCAGGGACGTAAATGTGGTGGGTGCGACACACCCCTAGAATCGTCGGGAAAAAAAGTGGTCTAGTATTGAAACATAATTGTAGGAAAATTAATATGGTTATATCGTTATACCATGTCCTCTCGACTCGGCATCATGCTGACAACATCATAATTTTCTTTGTAGGAAAATTAATATGTTTATATCGTTATATTATGTCCTCTTGACTCGGCATCATGCTGACAACATCATACTTGGGCACTTAGTCGAGCAGAGATTTAAATAATTTTTGGATGTCTGTACGCTGTTTAACATATTTAGGTTAGAAATACATATCATTCATGACTGAATCGTCTAGATACCTGAATCATCTCCACCCGACTTGGCATGATGCCGATTAGGATAGTCGGGTTGGGCAACTGCAGGAGACGTATATAGGAAAGATGCCCGCCCGCCCATACACGTTTAAAGTCAAGAGCCATTTCTCAGTTTTTGGGCATCAAAAACTAGAAATCTCCCAGGGATTCGCCCCTTAAACCCAATCAAAGCTGCATCCATGAACCCAACAATATTGTAGATGAATTTTCTGCCTGACAGTGTTCAGGTGTTAATGGTAACCCAAACATTAGTTGTTCTGCTCCTTAAAGTTTCAAACAGTCAAACCCGACCTGATATATAAGCAGGTCGGGTCAGACTTTTCCTCTTTATTTTCTTTATTCTGAAAACCACAAGTCATTAGGATGAAATTTCCTTTATCAATGGCTCCATTGTACTAGTTCTCCATTTGGTCCTGGGTTGTTGTGGAAGTTCGTGTTGAGTATCAAATTAGCAATGGATGAAGTTTTTATTGTGTGGTTGAGTGGTTATTTTAATTAAGATAAGTGGTCTCATTATTTGCTACATTAAGTTTGTGGTTATGATTTGCTGGAATAAATTTTTAAGGAGAAGGACAAGTCATGAATGCTTATCTGAGTAGATTTCAAGATTATAATCAGATTTGTCTTTTTTTCATCAATTAGCTTTCGACCAAGACTTCACATTTCAGCCCTACAATTTCAGGAGTAAATCGAAATTGATGAGTTTTGTTGATTATTAGCCATTTTGGGGCATCAAAGACAATAAATCTTCAGACCAGGACTTCGTCCATGAGCCCTACAATTTTGCCCAAGTTTTCTAAATTTCAAGGGAAACTTCTCCTACTGTCCTATACCTCTTTAGAAATGGTAACCCAAATGCTTATCCAGTTCTCCGAGTAGATTGTCACATTCGAATTTGAAAATATCCTCTTTTCATAAACATTTTGGAATTTTGTATTGATTTGAAATCATTTTTCGCACATCAATAACAAAAAAAATCTTCAAAGCTTTGTCCCTGGACCCCTTCCGAAACTTCGCCTATGCACGAGACCACAGTTTTGACCAAATTTTATCTATTTTCAGGGACAGTTTCCCCTCTGCCTGTTTAGAAATAAGGGGTGGTGGGGGAAATCTGTCCGTGGAAGGAGGGGGAATCTGTCCGTGGAAGGAGGGGGAATCTGTCCGTGGAAGGAGGGGGAATCTGTCCGTGGAAGGAGGGGGAATCTGTCCGTGGAAGGAGGGGGAATCTGTCCGTGGAAGGAGGGGGAATCTGTCCGTGGAAGGAGGGGGAATCTGTCCGTGGAAGGAGGGGGAATCTGTCCGTGGAAGGAGGGGGAATCTGTCCGTGGAAGGAGGGGGAATCTGTCCGTGGAAGGAGGGGGAATCTGTCCGTGGAAGGAGGGGGAATCTGTCCGTGGAAGGAGGGGGAATCTGTCCGTGGAAGGAGGGGGAATCTGTCCGTGGAAGGAGGGGGAATCTGTCCGTGGAAGGAGGGGGAATCTGTCCGTGGAAGGAGGGGGAATCTGTCCGTGGAAGGAGGGGAATCTGTCCGTGGAAGGAGGGGGAATCTGTCCGTGGAAGGAGGGGGAATCTGTCCGTGGAAGGAGGGGGAATCTGTCCGTGGAAGGAGGGGGAATCTGTCCGTGGAAGGAGGGGGAATCTGTCCGTGGAAGGAGGGGGAATCTGTCCGTGGAAGGAGGGGGAATCTGTCCGTGGAAGGAGGGGGGAATCTGTCCGTGGAAGGAGGGGGAATCTGTCCGTGGAAGGAGGGGGAATCTGTCCGTGGAAGGAGTGGGGAATCTGTCCGTGGAAGGAGGGGGAATCTGTCCGTGGAAGGAGGGGGAATCTGTCCGTGGAAGGAGGGGAATCTGTCCGTGGAAGGAGGGGGAATCTGTCCGTGGAAGGAGGGGGAATCTGTCCGTGGAAGGAGGGGGAATCTGTCCGTGGAAGGAGGGGAATCTGTCCGTGGAAGGAGGGGGAATCTGTCCGTGGAAGGAGGGGGAATCTGTCCGTGGAAGGAGGGGGAATCTGTCCGTGGAAGGAGGGGGAATCTGTCCGTGGAAGGAGGGGGAATCTGTCCGTGGAAGGAGGAATCTGTCCGTGGAAGGAGGGGGAATCTGTCCGTGGAAGGAGGGGGAATCTGTCCGTGGAAGGAGGGGGAATCTGTCCGTGGAAAGGGGGAATCTGTCCGTGGAAGGAGGGGGAATCTGTCCGTGGAAGGAGGGGAATCTGTCCGTGGAAGGAGGGGGAATCTGTCCGTGGAAGGGAAGGAAGGGGGAATCTGTCCGTGGAAGGAAGGAGGAATCTGTCCGTGGAAGGAGGGGGAATCTGTCCGTGGAAGGAGGGGGAATCTGTCCGTGGAAGGAGGGGGAATCTGTCCGTGGAAGGAGGGGAATCTGTCCATGGAAGGAGGGGGAATCTGTCCGTGGAAGGAGGGGAATCTGTCCATGGAAGGGAGGGGGAATCTGTCCGTGGAAAGGAATCTGTCCGTGGGAAGGGAATCTGTCCGTGGAAGGAGGGGAATCTGTCCGTGGAAGGAGGGGGAATCTGTCCGTGGAAGGAGGGGGAATCTGGAAGGGGGAATCTGTCCATGGAAGGAGGGGGAATCTGTCCATGGAAGGAGGGGGAATCTGTCCGTGGGAGAAGGGGGAATCTGTCCCCAATTGTTCTATGTTGTGTGAATGTATAGATACATGTATATCTTTTTTAAATAAGTCGGGCAAATGCAATTTTTTGTAGGGCAAATATGACTTACATCCCCTGGCCTCGAAGTTAAGTTATGCCCGACTGCACCATCCATTTGGCGATGTATACTGCCAAGCAGCTACAATGCACCAAGCCGTCCATCGTAAACCAGAATTCCTAAAACAAGGATAGTTCCGTGGGAGGACATCAAGTCACAGAAAAATAAATCTAGGCTTATGAGTTGTATCGTAGATATATCCCACAACATTCTCCAGCGTTACTGATTGTGATGCACTAGTTTAAAGGCCAAATATACATCCTCCAGCGTTACTGATTGTGATGCACTGGTTTAAAGGCCAAATATCATGTGACCAAATATGGTACAATCCAACATTTCTGTTAAGTCATCACCTCCATAGCAGAAGTGACGTTGTCACCTTCATAGTAGAAGTGACGTCGTCACCTCCATAGCAGAAGTGACGTCGTCACCTCCATAGCAAAAGTGACCTCGTCACCTCCATAGCAGAAGTGACGTGTCACCTCCAACAAAAGTTACGTCATCACCTCCATAGCAGAAGTGACGTCGTCACCTTCATAGTAGAAGTGACGTCGTCACCTCCATAGCAGAAGTGACGTCGTCACCTCCATAGCAAAAGTGACCTCGTCACCTCCATAGCAGAAGTGACGTTGTCACCTCCATAGCAAAAGTGACGTCGTCACCTCCATAGCAGAAGTGACGTCGTCAACTCCATAGCAGAAGTGACGTCGTCACCTCCATAGCAGAAGTGACGTCGTCACCTCCATAGCAGAAGTGACGCCGTCACCTCCATAGCAGAAGTGACGCCGTCACCTCCATAGCAGAAGTGACGTCGTCACCTCCATAGCAGAAGTGACGTCGTCACCTCCATAGCAGAAGTGACGTCGTCACCTCCATAGCAGAAGTGACGTCGTCACCTCCATAGCAGAAGTGACGTCGTCACCTCCATAGCAGAAGTGACGCTGTCACCTCCATAGCAGAAGTGACGTCCTCACCTCCATAGCAGAAGTGACATCGTCACCTCCATAGCAGAAGTGACGCCGTCACCTCCATAGCAGAAGTGACGTCGTCACCTCTATAGCAGAAGTGACATCGTCACCTCCATAGCAGAAGTGCATTCATAGTAACACATTTATTGGGGACAGATTAAATACTTTTCTTGAGACGAGATTCCGTTTAACAATATTTGTAATACATAGCCTCCTTTTTGAAAGCATGAGCTTTTTTGCTGTCCCTAAACACTGTCGGAAAGTATTTAATTGTGCAGGAAATTGAAACATGTTCTCTCATTGATAATGATACAGAATAAAAACATCTGCACCTTTAGGCCTTGATTCTTGTCTCTGTGCTTTGAGCCTCTTCTTTCGCCATCGATTTCATATCCTTCAGTTTCAACACTTATCTAAATTGAATTGAATACAAGGCACGATTTAGGGACTACTGTGCATTATCAGTGTGCCCCATTAATTGGTTTTAACTTCCTGGTTGTATGCTACCTTCCTGCCTGGGGCATACTGGGGCATACTAGCTTCTCAGATGTGGCCACATAGTGAAATGTTGATTCTCAACTTCATAGTTAGAATGGAAGCAAGTCAACACCAATTTACAGGGAAATAGAATAACCATGTCTCTCTCATTTCAAAATTAGAGGTCTCAATGGATACAAAATTTCCTGAAAAATTAAAAAGCTTATCAGTGTTGTCTTCTTCCAACCCTAATCAGTTTGGGGTGTGTGTGGAGAGAGGGGAAGGGGGGGGGGGGGGTGTTAGGGTCCAAAATATGGGCAGTTAAAGGTACTTTGATAATGCTATTTCCCAAAAAGGCATCAAGAGGTCATTCTTTTATGTGTTGGTTATTAAATGATGAAACAGGAACAAAAATTGAGAAATGTTTGATTACTAGAGGGTGATACCCATCTATCATAATAATATAAAAGCAATTGTACAATACATGCAGGCAAGATATTCCAATAATTTATTCTGAGATCATCAAAGAAAGTTCAGATATTATTTTTACAATAGATATTTACAAACTTCTTAAGAGATAATTATCCCTCCACTTCAATCTTAGCTACAATTAAAAATAGGAAAATTGGTAACTTTTATATAAAGATATACGCAGTTATATTGGAGGAACGGGAGAGATGTTTTTCTCACCCTTCCAATATTTTTTGTTGGGGGATGATTATATCCCCTCCATACCAATAATTTCTATAACAACTTAATTAAACATAACCCCTAACACTTGTGAAACTGTAAATACATTTCTCACTTTCTGAGATGCAAGAAAATGTCAGCAGCGATCCCAGGGGGAGGTGACATTTTGTAGAAGCAATATGGGAAAATGCTACAAAATGGGTCATTAATTGGTGAAAGCAATTGGTAAAGGTTGAAATATGCAGTTGTTATCAAAAATGGGTCCTTATTTGAGCACCAGGTGGTATAAGAATGAGCAACATAGTTAAGTAAAAGAATGTATGGCAAAAATCTTTGATGTGTGGTAGAAGAATGAATCACTATTTCAAATCTCTTAATTATGTAGTGAACACCCCTTCCCCTCTCCTCAGAAGCAATAATCTGAACACCCCTTTCCCTCCCCTCAGAAGCAATAATCTGAACACCCCTTCCCTTCCCCTCAGAAGCAATAATCTGAACACCCCTCCCCCTCCCCTCAGAAGCAATAATCTTCCCAAGCTCACCTAATTGGCCATGTACACTACTTACAAACATAAGCTTGACAAAGAGTTTCATCATAATAAGATTCACCAGAAAGAAAATATTGTAATGCAGATTTTGGTCATGGGGAAAGGGGGAAGTGAGGGGCAAATTTGTCTTGTTGATTGGGGGTGGGGGGCCAAGATCCTATAAATCAGACAAAATATGTCACTTTATAATATTTTCTGGGCGGCAAATGGGGGGCACAGCAATCTAGTGGGGGGAAATAACCTCCGTAGCGCCGTCACAGCACCCATCCTGACAATATATCACCAAGTAAGAGCTGAAAGCTTAATATTCACTTGCAGTGACCAAACAAATACTCTAGAATGCTTACAGAGGGCAAATTAGAAACTTATTTCATGCTATTTATATACTGTTAAAATGGGAAGTCTTTGAATTTGAAACTTTCAGTTCATCCATTGCTTTTAATATTCACTTCTTTGTAGTTATAATTCTAAGAAGAATGAAATAAACCAAAACAAGATTAAATGAAATGCATGGATCCAAATAGGGGCAAGGAGCTTAGGGGCTACAACAACGTTTCATGATAAAGTGAGTTTCAATAAGAGTGGTGCACACTTCCATACACAATCCCAGGCACTCATTGATATTCCAAGACACCTCTGAGATGGTTCACACCTGCCCTTCAGCTCTGCTGTTAATGATGATTTCTATGTCGTCAATAACTTTCATGGCAGCCAGTGGAATCCTTGTCCCTAAAGAAAGGGAAGAATAAAATAAAATAAACTTTGTATTATCTAATCATGGCAAAAGGTATGTTTTAATAATTCAAAATTGAAAGTTCAAATTGTCTATAAATATCCTATATAAGTCTCGACTATGATGTTTTTAGTGTTGCAACTTTAGGTTTTCTTTTTCTTCACATTCCACTTAAAAATTGACTTGTTTTTCAGGCTATAAAGAAATGGGAAAAGCAGCCCATACTAAAAATAACAGCAGAGTTTTTAAAAATAACAAAGAAGTAGTACTTACCTGGACCAAATATGCTCATCACACCCTACTCATACAGGAAGTCACTTACCTGGACCAGATATGCTCATCACACCCTGCTCATACAGGAAGTCACTTACCTGGACCAAATATGCTCATCACACCCTGCTCATACAGGAAGTCACTTACCTGGACCAAATATGCTCATCACACCCTGCTCATACAGGAAGTCACTAACCTGGACCAAATATGCTCATCACACCCTGCTCATACAGGAAGTCACTTACCTGGACCAAATATGCTCATCACACCCTGCTCATACAGGAAGTCATAATCCTGAGGTGGAATAACCCCTCCTACAATTACACCGATGTCCCTAGGAAATAAAAACATGAAAGAAAAACAGTTCCAGATATTATCTTTCTTAATGGACAGCTAAAAAGAAACTATTATTTCTTAATAAAACAATTTCTGAAGACAATAATAGGGTTGCTGACTTTTATATATTCTAGTATTACCATTGATGACATTACATTTTGGGGACTTATATATCTTACTGTAAACTATCATTTTGACCATTGTAAACTTTCTCCAGTGACCGTTAAATTTAAAAAAATGTAAATGCATTCATTACATTTTGTTTCCAAATGTGTATGTTTGTTAATCAAATTGATTTTTGCTATTTAATTTGTAATCAAAACATGTAGAAAAAGCATAAGAAAATCTTTAACAAAAAACATAGTTTTCTACATGAGTTGCTGTAATTTTTAGCAACCAGGTTTTCATAATTGCTATTTGATGAACATTAAATACATGTAATGATGATTTAAGGAATACATGCTGCACTACAGCAATGCCAGTGTGCAACAGTCTTTAACACCACATGAAGCGCTTTGACTTATGGTTTATCAAAGTTTTGAGGCCTATTGGACATGCAAAATATTTGTATACACAGGCAAGAACCTATCACTTCTCAGCATCACCATGGGTACCCACTTAATTCATGTAATGGTTTGGCAATGTCATAGATGAGATATCTCACCCCCTTCCCCGCCTCCTTAAAGCGCCAATGAGCTCAGGAACAAGTGTCTTATGACCAGCTGCTAATGTACTGACACCAACAATGTGAACATCGGCATCTACAGCTTGCTGGGCGACTTCATCTGGCGTCTGAAAGACAAAACAGGCAAGCTTGCAGATGATTGGTTCATTGATAAGACAACAACCATCAGATTTCAAGGTTATATTAAAAGCTACATTAAAATTGTTAAACCCATTCCTTTCCAATAAAACTGCAGCTTGATGAAGCACATCACGTAAAACCCTCTGCAATCTACTGCAGCTTGATGAAGCACATCATGTAAAAGCCGCTGCAATCTACTGCAGCTTGATGAAGCACATCACGTAAAACCCTCTGCAATCTACTGCAGCCTGATGAAGCACATCACGTAAAACCCTCTGCAATCTACTGCAGCCTGATGAAGCACATCACGTAAAAGCCTCTGCAATCTACTGCAGCTTGATGAAGCACATCACGTAAAAGCCTCTGCAATCTACTGCAGCTTGATGAAGCACATCACGTAAAAGCCGCTGCAATCTACTGCAGCTTGATGAAGCACATCACGTAAAACCCTCTGCAATCTACTGCAGCCTGATGAAGCACATCACGTAAAAGCCTCTGCAATCTACTGCAGCCTGATGAAGCACATCACGTAAAACCCTCTGCAATCTACTGCAGCTTGATGAAGCACATCACGTAAAACCCTCTGCAATCTACTGCAGCCTGATGAAGCACATCACGTAAAACCCTCTGCAATCTACTGCAGCCTGATGAAGCACATCACGTAAAACCCTCTGCAATCTACTGCAGCCTGATGAAGCACATCACGTAAAAGCCTCTGCAATCTACTGCAGCCTGATGAAGCACATCACGTAAAACCCTCTGCAATCTACTGCAGCCTGATGAAGCACATCACGTAAAACCCTCTGCAATCTACTGCAACTTGATGAAGCACATCACGTAAAACCCTCTGCAATCTACTGCAGCCTGATGAAGCACATCACGTAAAAGCCTCTGCAATCTACTGCAGCCTGATGAAGCACATCACGTAAAACCCTCTGCAATCTACTGCAGCTTGATGAAGCACATCACGTAAAACCCTCTGCAATCTACTGCAGCCTGATGAAGCACATCACGTAAAAGCCTCTGCAATCTACTGCAGCTTGATGAAGCACATCACGTAAAAGCCTCTGCAATCTACTGCAGCTTGATGAAGCACATCACGTAAAACCCTCTGCAATCTACTGCAGCCTGATGAAGCACATCACGTAAAACCCTCTGCAATCTACTGCAGCTTGATGAAGCACATCACGAAACCCTCTGCAATCTACTGCAGCCTGATGAAGCACATCACGTAAAACCCTCTGCAATCTACTGCAGCCTGATGAAGCACATCACGTAAAACCCTCTGCAATCTACTGCAGCTTGATGAAGCACATCACGTAAAACCCTCTGCAATCTACTGCAGCTTGATGAAGCACATCACGTAAAAGCCTCTGCAATCTACTGCAGCTTGATGAAGCACATCACGTAAAACCCTCTGCAATCTACTGCAGCTTGATGAAGCACATCACGTAAAAGCCTCTGCAATCTACTGCAGCTTGATGAAGCACATCACGTAAAACCCTCTGCAATCTACTGCAGCTTGATGAAGCACATCACGTAAAAGCCTCTGCAATCTACTGCAGCTTGATGAAGCACATCACGTAAAACCCTCTGCAATCTACTGCAGCTTGATGAAGCACATCACGTAAAACCCTCTGCAATCTACTGCAGCTTGATGAAGCACATCACGTAAAAGCCTCTGCAATCTACTGCAGCTTGATGAAGCACATCACGTAAAACCCTCTGCAATCTACTGCAGCCTGATGAAGCACATCAAGTAAAACCCTCTGCAATCTACTGCAGCTTGATGAAGCACATCACGTAAAACCCTCTGCAATCTACTGCAGCCTGATGAAGCACATCACGTAAAACCTCTGCAATCTACTGCAGCCTGATGAAGCACATCACGTAAAACCTCTGCAATCTACTGCAGCCTGATGAAGCACATCACGTAAAAGCCTCTGCAATCTACTGCAGCCTGATGAAGCACATCACGTAAAAGCCTCTGCAATCTACTGCAGCCTGATGAAGCACATCACGTAAAACCCTCTGCAATCTACTGCAGCCTGATGAAGCACATCACGTAAAACCCTCTGCAATCTACTGCAGCCTGATGAAGCACATCACGAAAAAGCCTCTGCAATCTACTGCAACTTGATGAAGCACATCACGTAAAACCCTCTGCAATCTACTGCAGCCTGATGAAGCACATCACGTAAAACCCTCTGCAATCTACTGCAGCCTGATGAAGCACATCACGTAAAACCTCTGCAATCTACTGCAGCTTGATGAAGCACATCACGTAAAACCCTCTGCAATCTACTGCAGCCTGATGAAGCACATCACGTAAAACCCTCTGCAATCTACTGCAGCCTGATGAAGCACATCACGTAAAACCCTCTGCAATCTGCAGCCTGATGAAGCACATCACGTAAAACCCTCTGCAATCTACTGCAGCCTGATGAAGCACATCACGTAAAAGCCTCTGCAATCTACTGCAGCTTGATGAAGCACATCACGTAAAAGCCTCTGCAATCTACTGCAACTTGATGAAGCACATCACGTAAAACCCTCTGCAATCTACTGCAACTTGATGAAGCACATCACGTAAAAGCCTCTGCAATCTACTGCAGCCTGATGAAGCACATCACGTAAAAGCCTCTGCAATCTACTGCAGCCTGATGAAGCACATCACGTAAAACCCTCTGCAATCTACTGCAGCCTGATGAAGCACATCACGTAAAACCCTCTGCAATCTACTGCAGCTTGATGAAGCACATCACGTAAAACCCTCTGCAATCTACTGCAGCCTGATGAAGCACATCACGTAAAAGCCTCTGCAATCTACTGCAGCCTGATGAAGCACATCACGTAAAACCCTCTGCAATCTACTGCAGCCTGATGAAGCACATCACGTAAAAGCCTCTGCAATCTACTGCAGCTTGATGAAGCACATCACGTAAAACCCTCTGCAATCTACTGCAGCCTGATGAAGCACATCACGTAAAACCCTCTGCAATCTACTGCAGCCTGATGAAGCACATCACGTAAAACCCTCTGCAATCTACTGCAACCTGATGAAGCACATCACGTAAAAGCCTCTGCAATCTACTGCAGCCTGATGAAGCACATCACGTAAAAGCCTCTGCAATCTACTGCAGCCTGATGAAGCACATCACGTAAAAGCCTCTGCAATCTACTGCAGCCTGATGAAGCACATCACGTAAAACCCTCTGCAATCTACTGCAGCCTGATGAAGCACATCACGTAAAACCCTCTGCAATCTACAGATTCAAGTTTTCATGGATGACACAGCCGATATGCTAAGTGGAAGGAAAGCCAAGTACCCACCGATATGCTAAGTGGAAGGAAAGCCAAGTACCCAGAGTAAAACCCACAAAGTCAGTTGGCTACCGAGCTCGCACACATGTGAAGACACTGTGGTGCACAGGCAGGGCTAAAGCCACTTAAAATAGGAGAGTGAAGACCATAGAGTTTTGTACCTTATACTTGGTTACTTTGTGTCACATGACCAAATCACTTACCTGAAACAAAGGTCCAATGTCCACATCAAATCCAAGATCAGCAAAACTAGTGGCCACCACTTTTGCCCCCCTGTCGTGACCATCTTGACCCATCTTAGCGACAAGACATCTTGGTCTCCTTCCTTCTTTTTCCTCAAATTCCTGTTAGAAAAAAAAACCTCTTCGTAACTTTTTTTTGTTAAATTTACAAAATGAATATTACAGGATTCACATTTACCTATACTATCTGTATGGCCTCATATATTACACTGCTATGGAATTAAAAAATGGCAATAATTACCATGATTCTAAGATACCTAAGAAGGTGCAAGATCAAATGATTTGGGAACATCGTATTAAGGACACTTTGTTGGGAACAAGAATGTCTATGAAAACTCTCAAACTTACTCTGACCCTCTGTATGCAGGCTTCTATTTCTGTATCTTGACCGTATTCTGTCTTATAAGCACCACTAACCATCCGATCCACCGCAACATGGCGGCTGAATTCTTTTTCCATTGCATCCGATATCTCACCTACTGTGCAACGCGCTCTTGCAGCCTGCAGCATGAAAACATACAAATTGTATAAAACGTTAACCAAGAACATAGCAATTGTATGGAACGTTAACCAAGAACATAGCAATTGTATGGAACGTTAACCAAGAACATAGCAATTGTATGAAACGTTAACCAAGAACATAGCAATTGTATGGAACGTTAACCAAGAACATAGCAATTGTATGGAACGTTAACCAAGAACATAGCAATTGTATGAAACGTTAACCAAGAACATAGCAATTGTATGGAACGTTAACCAAGAACATAGCAATTGTATGGAATGTTAACCAAGAACATAGCAATTGTATGGAACGTTAACCAAGAACATAGCAATTGTATGGAATGTTAACCAAGAACAGCGATTAAGAAAAGAAGTGAACAATATAACACCATCAAAATGGAAAGAACAAAACCTATGATAAAATACACGATGCTTTGTTGTGATATCTACTGAATCAATACCTCATCTCACCTAATCTCTTCAGGCCTCCTGGCCCATAAGGCTGCAGTGCACTCTCTCCACTGGATTCTGTTATTTGCAACTTGTCTGGCTTCTGTCCATGAGCTCCATCCCATCACTTTCCTCTCCTTCTCGACTGTCCTTCTCCAGGTCATTCTAGGACGACCAACTTTCCTTCTCCCCTCTGGTTTCCACATCACAGCTGTCACACAGTGCTTAATAGTGCTCATGCGCATCACATGACCAATCCACCTCCAAGTTCTTCTTTTTACTTCAATGCTGATTTTGTCATGTTTAGTGATTCTCAGTATTTCATCGTTAGATATTACATATGGCCATCTGATCTTCAAAATTCTCCTGTAGCATTTGAACACAAATGTATCCACCTTTGAATTATCTGCTACATTAACTCTCTGTCTCGCAACCAAACAAGAGTACAGACTTAACAAGAGAGTTAAACAGTCGTATTTTTGTATATATTGAGAATGTGCTTGAGTTCCATATCGTATTTATCTTCATAAATGCTACTCTTGCTTTAGCGATTCTGTTTTGGATATCTTCCTCGCCAACACCTTGTAAGCTTGCTGGTGCACCAAGGTATCTGAACTTGTTTACCTTATTTAGTTGTTGGTTACTGATATAAACTTTGTTTGCACATTTGTTGTTAACTTCATGAGCTCTGTCTTATCCTTACTAATTCTTAGCCCAGTTTGTGCAGCATACTGATTGAGCCTGATCACTTTGGTTTGCATGTGTTGATGTGTAGATGAAAGTAGAGCGATGTCATCAGCAAAATCTAAGTCCTCAATGGTTGAGATGAACTTTCATCTAATTCCATTCCTGTTATCATTAGTTGTTTTCCTCATCACCCAGTCTACCACCATCAGAAAAAGGAACCCTGACATTACATCACCTTGCTTTACACCACTTTTGACTTAAAACCATTCAGATTCCACACCATCATCTATGACTGCACATTCACTGTCTTCATAACGCTTTAATCAAACATATTATCTTTTGTGGAATACCACAGGCTGCCATTATTTTCCAGAGGCTTTCTCTGAATCAATACAATCAACATAAACTCTGACTGATTACCAAACACAATTTATCTTTCATCTTTCAAGATCAAATATAATCTTTTTGCATAAATATATTGATAAAGACAATCTAAATGTTTACAAAATACAAAAATTGGCAAAGAAACACAATTTCATTTTGCAGTTAAGAGAAAACAAATGATCTGATTCTACAACCCTGTCATTCCAAATCTCTCTCTGGTATAGATAGGGATGCAGCTAGATTTAAAGGTCAAAGTTGTGGTTCAGTGAGCTCTTTAAGAAAGTGATTAAAAACTCTTTGATTAGGGGTAACAAAGGGTCTTATTGAAAAGAGCAGCAATCTGCAAAGAAAAGTATTTAATGAAATTTACTCCTACCTGGACTCCGAGACCTTGTAGATTGCCCTGCCCAGTTCTAGCACACTCTGTAATGGCTGCCAATGCTGCTTCGGCCTGCAGGAAAACCACACAATGATACATTACAAAACTCATGCAGCAGGGGCATACATAGCAGATGTATGTGTGTATGTGTGTGTTTGTATTTCTACAATATTGAGGACCTGAACCTTACAACACATCAATTAACCGAGGACTTCACGTACGACCAATTACTTATATATGGATCCTTAAAAGAAAATACTTGCACATGGTCAGATCTATTAAATAGGGGAATCTGTCCTCATTTGCAAGGGGGGTCCTTGGTTATTCTGTATTGATGTGACAACACATACTTCTGGCAAAGATCTTACAACCTTTATTAAGTTTCAAAAGAGCGTCAACTATTTTTGATGTCTTACAAGCTTATTTTCTTTTAGGGAATACAATAGTATACTCAAAAGATGCATGATATATGCAAGTGGGTACTTCCAATAAAAAAAGGTCCAAACTGTTACACTTTATGTCAAACTTATAATATGTTCATAATTTGAAATATGAAAATCCTTCTTCTTGTATATGTATTGTTCTTCTTTCATTTCCATTTTTCAAATAATTATGGTAGTTAAGCTGAATGATCACAGTAGATAAGCTGAATGATCACGGTAGTTAAGCAGAATGATCACGGTAGATAAGCTGAATGATCACGGTAGTTAAGCTGAATGATCACTGTAGATAAGCTGAATGATCACGGTAGATAAGCAGAATGATCACGGTAGTTAAGCTGAATGATCACAGTAGATAAGCTGAATGATCACTGTAGTTAAGCTGAATGATCACGGTAGTTAAGCAGAATGATCACGGTAGTTAAGCAGAATGATCACGGTAGTTAAGCAGAATGATCACGGTAATTAAGCTGAATGATCACGGTAGATAAGCAGAATGATCACGGTAGTTAAGCTGAATGATCACGGTAGATAAGCAGAATGATCACGGTAGTTAAGCAGAATGATCATGGTAGTTAAGCTGAATGATCACAGTAGTTAAGCTGAATGATCACGGTAGATAAGCTGAATGATCACGGTAGTTAAGCTGAATGATCACGGTAGTTAAGCAGAATGATCACGGTAGTTAAGCTGAATGATCACGGTAGATAAGCAGAATGATCACGGTAGTTAAGCTGAATGATCACGGTAGTTAAGCTGAATGATCACGGTAGTTAAGCTGAATGATCACGGTAGTTAAGCTGAATGATCACGGTAGTTAAGCTGAATGATCACGGTAGTTAAGCTGAATGATCACAGTAGATAAGCTGAATGATCACAGTAGATAAGCTGAATGATCACGGTAGTTAAGCTGAATGATCACGGTAGTTAAGCAGAATGATCACGGTAGTTAAGCTGAATGATCACGGTAGTTAAGCTGAATGATCACGGTAGTTAAGCTGAATGATCACAGTAGATAAGCAGGCTCACACTTCCTTGCAACATTTTGTTTGATGCAAAATGTTCCATGTGTAACAGGGAAAGACACAAATCTGTTTGAGGTTCAAATGTACTAATTACATGAATATCACAGGCTTGGGAATTAGTAGCTTTACTAATGTACAAAATACATGGAATATCACAGGCTTGAGAATTAGTAGCTTAATACTAAAGTACAAAATACATGGAATATCACAGGCTTGAAAGTTAGTAGCTTTACTAATGTACAAAATACATGGAATATCAAAGGCTTGGGAATTAGTAGATTTACTAATGTACAAAATACATGGAATATAAGAGGCTTGAGAATTAGTAGCTTTACTAAAGTACAAAATACATGGAATATCACAGGCTTGGGAATTAGTAGCTTTACAAAGTGACCATGGCTCACCTTTATGGTTATATAGATATATTTTTGTTACTGTCTGTGTTAATGCATCATTATGAAATAAGTTCCACAAGTAAAATGAACACCATAAATGTCACAGCTGCACACGGAACCATAAGAGCCATATATTTTGTAGGTAAAATAGAATTTGTCAGAATGGATCATTTGAGTAAGTATAAGACAGTGACTTTGAACAATAAATCTTTTAATGGGCTTCATTACGTAAACCATAATTTGTCATGTTAAAAACCTATCTGAGAACACCAAAACCTATTTTTAACCCAAGTCCTTGTTAGTCATGTTTATGTCAGTCCTAAATACATATAGTAACGCAAGCATGGGTGGTGAGGTGGGGGTGACTGTAACAAATCCCCAGTATGGTAAGGTGGGGGTGATTGTAACAAATCCCCAGTATGGTAAGGTGGGGGTGATTGTAACAAATCCCCAGTATGGTAAGGTGGGGGTGATTGCAACAAATCCCCAGTATGGTAAGGTGGGGGTGATTGCAACAAATCCCCAGTATAGAAATGCCTTGGTAAATTTTGAATTTCATAAATGATTAAACATGGTAAATTTCCAAACTTGATGAGAGATTTTACAACCAGTAGGCAAAAATTGAATTGATTAATCCAAATAACAAAAATTATACTGAGATCAATTCTGAGATTTTCATTTAACAGGAACATGGGCGATGTTGTTTCTGCTTTTGAATGAGAAGAAAAAGCTTGATTTCTGTAAAAACTTACTGCTGCCTGGTCCCTGGTTTCTTTGATGCTCTTTAATTTAATGATTTGTTTCTCTCGCACCATTGTGTTATCAATGGCCAGCACCTCAACAGTTTCCTGTTTTTCAAGACGGTATTTATTCACTCCAACGATTGTTTCTGCGAATGAAACAAAAATAAAGGAAAAATGTGAAGAACATAACACTTAATCCATTTCTCATTTTGCTGAACAATGGCATCAGCAACTTGAAATGTGATATACTGACAAATTATAAACTTCACTAATAAATTGGCTACAGCTGTCGAACATCAGAAAGTAATCACAGAATTACTATGAGCTTTGCTCTTTCAGCATTCATCTCCCAAGTTGTGCCGTCGATAAAGGGTCCAGGCTATCTACAGTATGTGACCATATTTAATATATTACAATACTTTTGGATTTTTTTTAAACCTTTGGTACTTTCTTTGATATTTTGAACTGATTTTGGCACTTTCTGCCTAGTATCTTAAATGAACACTTGGCTTAGAAACTCAGCTTTAAAAGTGGATTTCTTTCATTTACCAAAGTCTTTTCAATAACATCTCTTCTCCGTCTTACCCTAAACAATAGCTGGTTTCAAGGTTTTCTACTTTGCTATCAGTTTGTTTGATGAGGTCTTAACGGCACCACGACAACGAAGGTCAAATTGTGCCTGAGAGGTCAGATCATTTTAGAGGTAGTAAGGAAAGAGACCAGGGGAAGAATGAGAGAAATTCAAGAACAAAAGCCAGAAAGCTGTGATCGAGAGAGGAGGTGCATGGGTAAAACTGAAAACAAAGTAGAGAGGGGGTGGAAGAGGAGGATTAAATATGGTTGTAGAGGGATGCATGCTGAAGGAAGGAGACTATTTTATCTGGAGGATTTTTTTGGAAGAACTCAGCAATTGAGTTGTGGGGAGCGAGAGAAGCTCTGGGAAGGTTGTACAGGGGGCAAGCAAGGAGAACGTGTTGGATTGTAAGAATGCAGTGGCAATTGTTACAGAGGGGTTGGGGGGAACCAATAAGGAGGTGGGAGTGAGTGAGGTGGGTGTGACCAATTCTAAGACGGGTAATATGAACGTTGTCGATACGAGAAAGGTTGTTGATGGTGGATTTGATCGATTGTGGGCTGATAACATGGAGTTTGTTATCAATTTGGAAGTTCCATAAGGTTTGCCAGCGGTCACGAACAAGAGAAGCGATAAGCGGTTTGATGTCAGAGAGGGTTTTGGGAAAAGGGGAAGGGAGGAGGTTAGGGCAAGCTTAGCGGGTTGTATCAGCCCTGTCATTGCCAGGGATGCCAACATGGCTGGGTATCCAGAAGAAAAGAACACTTTTCCTGCAGAGGGTGGGAGAAAAGAGTTTCGAAGGAGGAGGTGGCAGGTGAGGTTATCCCATTTAAGATTGAGTAATGAAGTAAGAACAGCCTTTGAGTCAGAGAAAATGGCAAAGTGACTAAGAGGAGAGTACTCAATAAAGTTGAGGGCGAGGAGAATGGCCTTAGCCTCGGCTGAAAAGATGGATGAGTGGTCAGGAAGTCTGCTACTGAGGGTGATGTCTTGGATGATGGCAGCAGCAGCTGTCTTGTTGCCTTCCTTGGAGCCATCAGTATAGATGGAGGTGTAATTTGAGAGTTGGTCTTTGATTTGGTTGTGGAGATTGATGAAGAGATTAGGGTGAGTTTGAGTTTTGTTATAAGTGGAGAGGTCTAGGTGAACAGAAGGAAGGGGGGTGGCCCAAGGCGGAAAAGTGGGCCAGGAATAGGTGCCGAGAGTGGCGGGGTTGATGCCAAGTTGAAAGAGGTCTGATTTAATGCGTAAGCTGAAGGGGGGCGATAGGGTTTTAGTCCTATCAAAGAGGGAGGAGAAATTGGGGTACCTGATGAGGTTGTAAACAGGGTTCTGGGTGTTGGTGAGGACTCTAAAAGCATAGGAGAGGCTAAGCTTTTTACATCTAAGTAGAAAGGGGGGTTCGTTAGCTTTAACATGAAGGCTAGTGATTGGGGAGGTCCTGTAGGCTCCTAGACAAAGCCTGAGGGCTTCATTTTGGATGGTGTTAATGTGGTTGAGGTATGAGTTGTGAGCGACACAGTAAACAATATTGCCATAGTCAAGCTTGGCACGAATGGTGAGCCTGAAAATTTTGAGGAGAGCATAGCGGTTCGCTCCCCAAGTAGTGTTGGAGAGCAGACGGAGGAGGTTGAGGGAGCTATTGCATTTTAGTTTCAGGTTGGTGATGTGTGGCTTGTAGGTGAGCTTGGGGTCTAGAGTTAGACCAAGGAACCTTGTGTTTTCAACTTTAGGGATGCGATTCCCATTGAGCACAAAGTTCGGGTTGGGGTGGAGGTTGTTGAAATGACAAAAGTGCATGCAGACTGTCTTGTCTTTGGAGAATCTAAAACCGTTATTGTTGCTCCAGACTTGCAGCTGATTGAGGCTGGTTTGGAGCCTATTTTCAACAATAGGAAAGCTAGGGAGGAGTAGAAGATGGTGAAGTCATCCACGAGAGGGTACGTTTGATGCTGGGGCCAAGGTCATTCCCGATGTCATTAATGCTCAGGTTGAAGAGAGTGGGGAGAGGATGCTGCCTTGGGGACGCCCTCTTCTTGGGGGTACAGCTTGGAGAGGGTGTGGCCAATACGAACTTGGAACTGCCTGGGTGAGAGGAAGTTTTGAATAAAGATGGGGAGGTGGCCTCTGAGGCCAATGGTGTGAAGTTTCGGTAATGCCGTATTTCCAAGTAGTGTCGAAAGCTTTCGAGGTCAAAAATATGGCAATGAGGTGTTCCTTTTTGCAAAGGATTCCCGGATAGCGGTGTCGAGCGTAATTAACTGGTCTAGGGTATTGCGACGTTTTGAAGCCGCTTTGGTGAGGAGAGAGGATTCTGTTGGTCTCGAGGAACCAGTTTAGTCTCTGATTAATGATCTTTTCCATAATTTTACAGAGACAGCAAGTAAGGGCGATGGGTCGGTAGCTGGTGGGTCGGTGCTATCCTTCCCGGTTTAAGGACGGGATGACAATAGCTGTCCTCCAGATAGGGGAAAGGAGTGTGAGGACCAAATGTGGTTGAAGATGGTGAGTAGGGTAGTGGTGGCTTTGATGGGGAGGTGTTTCAGAA
Source organism: Chiridota heheva (assembly GCA_020152595.1). Taxonomy (NCBI): domain Eukaryota; kingdom Metazoa; phylum Echinodermata; class Holothuroidea; order Apodida; family Chiridotidae; genus Chiridota; species Chiridota heheva. The sequence continues at coordinate 842,615 of JAIGNY010001069.1, forward strand.
ACTGATAGGGGATGTTATCTGGGCCCTTGGAGGTGCAGCCAGCGTCGCTGATGGCTTGGTTTAATTCAGAAAGGGTGAGAGGGGTGTTGTAGCTTTGGAGTTGTCAGAGGGAAAAGTGATTCTCCGGGCTTCATATAAGCTTTTTTGATTTTGAAAGCATTGGAGTAGTTGGTCGAGGCCGAGATGTTGCTGAAAGAGGCGCAGGTGGTCAACGATGTCTTTTTTTGCGGTGAGAAGGTCTCCATTCCAAGAGAGATGGGAGATGGAAGATTTGCCTACTCTGCCGTGGAAGCTGTTAACCATTCTCCAAATCTTCTTAGTGGGGTGTTGGTGGTGAGAGAAGAGATAAAGTTGTTCCAAGTGTTGGTTTTACTGTCCTTGATAGTGCGCCTGGCCTTGCACGGCTGATGCGAAAGAGGTTAAGGTTATGGGTGGTCGGGTTAGTTTTAAAGTTCCTGAGGGTTCTTTTCCTGTTCTTGATGGCGGTTTTGCAGTCATCTGAGAACCAGGGTTGGGGGATGATTTGGGGTTTGGAGGTTTTGGGAATTGAGCAGGTGGCGATGTTGATAAGGATATTACTGAAGTTAGACATGGGATCCTCATCCTCGAGAAGATGGGGAGAGGTGTGAGTCACAGAGGGTTTCAAAAAGGACCAGTCAGCCTTGTCGAGGTTCCAGTTGGGGTGTGCTCAGTGGGGATTTGAAGATTGGAGTGTATAAGAAGAGGGTAATGATCACTACCACAGAGGTCAGCAGTGACTCTCCAACTAAAGTCAGGGAGGAGGTTAGGGGAACAGATAGACAGGTCAATACAGGTGAGAGAGCCTGTGGCAGGATGAAGGTAGGTTGGGGAGTTAGTGTTCAGTAAGGACAGGCTGTGCTGACGGAGAGCGTTTTCGATGAACTTGCCTTTAGGGGTGGTGGTATTAGAGCCCCACAGAGGGTTGTGAGCGTTGAAGTCACCAAGAAGGGGGTGGGAAGCTGAGAGATGAGGTTGTTAAGGCTGGTTGGTTGAATGTTGGTGTTGGGAGGAGATAGATATTGCAGAGAGGAAAGTTTTGTGGAGGGAGATAGAAATACAGATGGCCTGAAGGTCGGTGTGCACCACGAACAGGGCTGTGTGGGATATCGTGTCTAACGAGAATGGAGACGCCACCACAGGCCCTGTCAGCATCCACTTGATGTTTGTGATAGCAAGCAAAGTTGTTAAGGGAGTAATGGTCGGTGGTTTTCAAGAAAGTTTCTTGTAGGCAGAAGACGACTGGTTGAAGGTGGAGGCCAGAAGGTCGATTTCTTCAGAATTGGCCTTAAGGCTCCTAATGTTCCATTGTATGATGTTGTGGGTGTTATTGTAATTGATTGTGGTGTATGCCATAAAGGAGGCGGGGGTTATCTGGAGGAAGATCTGCTGGGTCTGAGTTCGCTTGTTTTTTCTTTGGATTTGTTTCTTTGGGAGCGATTGTTTTTGAAAATTGGACGAGAAGTATGATCGGTGTGTTCGTAATCGAACAATCCATACTCTCTTCAGTGTGGGTTTGGGAGGTGGGTTGTTTGTTGATTGGTTGTTTGTTGATTGGTTGTTTGTTGATTGGTTGTTTTTTGTTGGTTGTTTGCTGGTTGATTTGTTGGTTTGTTGGTTGTTTGCTTGGCTGGTTTTAGCTTGATGTATGAAGGTATTAGTGGAGTTGGTGTAGGGGGTGTAGGGGCTTTAGAGTAGGAAGGGGGTTGAGGAGAGAAGTGGTGGTGGAGGTGGTGTGGGTATTGGGTGTGATTGGGTTGTTGGAAATGGTGATGGGCTTAGGACTAGGTAAGAAGAGCCAGGTGAGGTCGGTTTGGGCATGGGAGTTAGTTTTGTTGTGTTAGTTGTGTTTGGGGGCGGAATTAGAGTTAGAGGAGACTACGTTTGAGTAGGAAGGCTTGGAGTTATGGAAGCGAGGAATTGTTTCCTGGCCTCAGGGTAGGTTATGTTGGGGTTAAGGGTTTTAAGTTTTGTTATTTGTTTTTCCTGAAGCCAGGTGGGACAGTCTTTCGAGAAGGAGGGATGGTTTGCTGGGTGTTTACCGTCACAATCAGTATAATAATCAGATCGCCCCCTATATACTCTACACTTCTTACTTCAAGAGTATTTTCACCTCGTAAGAAATTTACTATAAATTCTTCCTTGTTTAAGAAAAAGCAAATAAATTACTTGGTATTTTATCAAAGATCATTTGGTATTTTTCTTCTCCAAATGAATGAATGATGACAGTAGAGCCAGGTCTCACTGCCACACAGGAGTGAAGAGGGGACAGGGAGGTACTCTGTCAGCTTGACAAGGTGGTGTTATGACAGTTGAGTACTCAACTCTTGGCTCACTTTGACTGATTCTTTTGTAATTGTCCATAGACCTTCAGTCAGTTTTGAACCCAAAGTTAAACACTGTTGAGTTGATGACTCAATGTGCTACAAATGACTTGGAAAGTTCTACACAATTCGTGTGAAATAGCAACAAAAATCCAATGCGAATCCCTCATAAAAATATGTCCAAATAAGAACCATAACATCAATGATGTTGAAGCTCAACTTCTTCACAAAAATGTGCAAAACAGTAGTCAATATGATATTGATGGAAGATGAAATAGGAGTTGCCATTTTCATTAATTTAGTTCAAGTACTTTTTGCATGAAAAAAACATTTACAGTCTACAGCTGTGTAATAGTATTTTATACAAAGCAATTCATTCTTTGCAATATTCCCATTGGCAGTCTTCATTCAAATACACTACTACTTAAAAGAATTGCACATTAACATTTCACAATCTTTCTTTTAACTGATTCATCTGGAAAATGTACCAATCATATGAGGTGAAACTACATTTAATGAGCAAAGGCCCTCGCAAATATTATGAGGCCATATCCCAATCCAAAGGCCCTCGCACATGGTCTGTATTATGAGGCCATACCCCAATCCAAAGGCCCTCGCACATGGTCTGTATTATGAGGCCATACCCCAATCCAAAGGCCCTCGCATATGGTCTGTATTATGAGGCCATACCCCAATCCAAAGGCCCTCGCACATGGTCTGTATTATGAGGCCATACCCCAATCCAAAGGTCCTCGTGATATGGTCTGTATTATGAGGCCATACCCCAATCCAAAGGCCCTCGCACATGGTCTGTATTATGAGGCCATACCCCAATCCAAAGGTCCTCGCATATGGTCTGTATTATGAGGCCATATCCCAATCCAAAGGTCCTCGCATATGGTCTGTATTATGAGGCCATACCCCAATCCAAAGGCCCTTGCATATGGTCTGTATTATGAGGCCATACCTCAATCCAAAGGCCCTCGCATATAGTCTGTATTATGAGGCCATACCCCAATCCAAAGGCCCTTGCATATGGTCTGTATTATGAGGCTATATCCCAATCCAAAGGTCCTCGCATATGGTCTGTATTATGAGGCCATACCCCAATCCAAAGGCCCTCGCATATGGTCTGTATTATGAGGCCATACCCCAATCCAAAGGCCCTCGCATATGGTCTGTATTATGAGGTCATACCCCAATCCAAAGGCTCTCCCATATGGTCTGTTTTATGAGGCCATACCCCAATCCAAAAAAAAAACCCAAGTTATTTTCAAAACAAATAACATACCGTTTCCTGAATCAATCCTTGCTTGTCTTTTAGCAGCACATTCTTCTATCTTGAGTTTAGGGTAGCCCTCTGCGACGGCTTTAGCCATTCCACCCATCTCCTCAACCTAAAATTTAACAGATTTCTCTCAGTTCAAGAAAATAAAAATGGTTTACAATATCATTTACAATTTACCTTTAATCTTAAACCAATTTTTTCACGCACTTCTGGAAAATAAGTTTGTGAACTTTGCTCTATTTTTAAAGTGCTTAGAATTCATTTGATAAATAAATATATCTGAAATAGATTAAGGGTTAACAAACAGCAGCACAATCTGACTTTTAGAACTGAGCTTTTAGTTTTCATACAGTTAAGGATGAATAACCATTATGTGTTGGAAACTAAAAGTGTGTTAAACTGACATGGAAGACATGGTCCCGCAACCCATGTCACTAAGTACCCAATGAGTTCAGAGTTATCAACCCATGTCACTAAGTATCCAATGAGTTCAGGGTTATCAACCCCTGTCACTAAGTATTCAATAAGTTCAGGGTTATCATCCCCTGTCACTAGGTATCCAATGAGTTTAGGGTCATCAACCCCTGTCACTAGGTATCCAATGAGTTCAGGTTATCAACCCATGTCACTAGGTATCCAATGAGTTCAGGGTTATCAACCCCTGTCACTAGGTATCCAATGAGTTCAGGGTTATTTACCCCTGTCACTAGGTATCCAATGAGTTCAGGTTATCCACCCCTGTCACTAGGTATCCAATGAGTTCAGGTTATCAACCCCTGCCACTAGGAATCCAATAAGTTCAGGTTATCAACCCCTGCCACTAGGAATCCAATGAGTTCAGGTTATCAACCCCTGCCACTAGGAATCCAATGAGTTCAGGTTATCAACCCCTGCCACTAGGAATCCAATGAATTCATGGTTATCAACCCCTGTCACTAAGTATCCAATGAGTTCAGGGTTATCAACTTGTCACTAAGTATCCAATGAGTTCAGGGTTATCAACCCCTGTCACTAAGTGTTCAATGAGTTCAGGGTTATCAACCCCTGTCACTAGGTATCCAATGAGTTTAGGGTCATCAACCCCTGTCACTAGGTATCCAATGAGTTCAGGTTATCAACCCATGTCACTCGGTATCCAATGAGTTCAGGGTTATCAACCCCTGTCACTAGGTATCCAATGAGTTCAGGTTATCCACCCCTGTCACTAGGTATCCAATGAGTTCAGGTTATCCACCCCTGTCACTAGGTATCCAATGACTTCAGGTTATCAACCCCTGCCACTAGGAATCCAATAAGTTCAGGTTATCAACCCCTGCCACTAGGAATCCAATGAGTTCAGGTTATCAACCCCTGCCACTAGGAATCCAATGAGTTCAGGTTATCAACCCCTGCCACTAGGAATCCAATGAGTTCATGGTTATCAACCCCTGTCACTAAGTATCCAATGAGTTCAGGGTTATCAACTTGTCACTAAGTATCCACTGAGTTCAGGGTTATCAACCCCTTTCACTAGGTATTCAATGAGTTCAAGTAATCAACCCCTGTCACTAGGTATCCCAAGAGTTCAGGGTTATCAACCCCTGTCACTAGGTATCCAATAAATTCAGGTCATCAACCCCTGTCACTAGGTATCCAATAAATTCAGGTCATCAACCCCTGTCACTAGGTATCCAATAAGTTCAGGGTTATCAACCCCTGTCACTAGGTATCCAATAAATTCAGGTCATCAACCCCTGTCACTAGGTTTGTTTGTTTGTTTGATGAGGTCTTAACGGCACCACGACAACGAAGGTCAAATTGTGCCTGAGAGGTCAGATCATTTTAGAGGTAGTAAGGAAAGAGACCAGGGGAAGAATGAGAGAAATTCAAGAACAAAAGCCAGAAAGCTGTGATCGAGAGAGGAGGTGCATGGGTAAAACTAAAAACAGAGTAGAGAGGGGTGGAAGAGGAGGATTAAATATGATTGTAGAGGGATGCATGCTGGAGGAAGGAGACTATTTTATCTGGAGGATTTTTTTGGAAGAACTCAGCAATTGAGTTGTGGGAGAGAGAAGCTCTGGGAAGGTTGTACAGGGGCAAGCAAGGAGAACGTGATGGATTGTAAGGATGCAGTGGCAATTGTTACAGAGGGGTTGGGGGAACCAATAAGGAGGTGGGAGTGAGTGAGGTGGGTGTGACCAATTCTAAGACGGGTAATATGAACGTTGTCGATACGAGAAAGGTTGTTGATGGTGGATTTGATCGATTGTGGGCTGGATAACATGGAGTTTGTTATCAATTTGGAAGTTCCATAAGGTTTGCCAGCGGTCACGAACAAGAGAAGCGATAAGCGGTTTGATGTCAGAGAGGGTTTTGGGAAAAGGGAAGGGAGGAGGTTAAGGGCAAGCTTAGCGGCTGTATCAGCCCTGTCATTGCCAGGGATGCCAACATGGCTGGGTATCCAGAAGAAAAGAACACTTTTCCTGCAGAGGGTGGGAGAAAAGAGTTTCCGGAGGAGGAGGTGGCAGGTGAGGTTATCCCATTTAAGATTGAGTAATGAAGTAAGAACAGCCTTTGAGTCAGAGAAAATGGCAAAGTGACTAAGAGGAGAGTACTCAATAAAGTTGAGGGCGAGGAGAATGGCCTTAGCCTCGGCTGAAAAGATGGATGAGTGGTCAGGAAGTCTGCTACTGAGGGTGATGTCTTGGATGATGGCAGCAGCAGCTGACTTGTTGCCTTCCTTGGAGCCATCAGTATAGATGGAGGTGTAATTTGAGAGTTGGTCTTTGATTTGGTTGTGAGATTGATGAAGAGATTAGGTGAGTTTGAGATTTGTTATAAGTGGAGAGGTCTAGGTGGACAGAAGGAAGGGGGTGGCCCAAGGCGGAAAAGTGGGCCAGGAATAGGTGCCGAGTGGCGGGCTTGATGCCAAGTTGAAAGAGGTCTGATTTAATGCGTAAGCTGAAGGGGGCGATAGGGTTTTAGTCCTATCAAAGAGGGAGGAGAAATTGGGGTACCTAATGAGGTTGTAAACAGGGTTCTGGGTGTTGGTGAGGACTCTAAAAGCATAGGAGAGGCTAAGCTTTTACATCTAAGTAGAAAGGGGGTCGTTGGCTTCAACATGAAGGCTAGTGATTGGGGAGGTCCTGTAGGCTCTAGACAAAGCCTGAGGGCTTCATTTTGGATGGTGTTAATGTGGTTGAGGTATGAGTTGTGAGCGACACAGTAAACAATATTGCCATAGTCAAGCTTGGCACGAATGGTGAGCCTGAAAATTTTGAGGAGAGCATAGCGGTTCGCTCCCAAGTAGTGTTGGAGAGCAGTCGGAGGAGGTTGAGGGAGCTATTGCATTTTAGTTTCAGGTTGGTGATGTGTGGCTTGTAGGTGAGCTTGGGGTCTAGAGTTAGACCAAGGAACTTTGTGTTTTCAACTTTAGGGATGCGATTCCCATTGAGCACAAAGTTCGGGTTGGGGTGGAGGTTGTTGAAATGACAAAAGTGCATGCAGACTGTCTTGTCTTTGGAGAATCCAATAAATTCAGGTCATCAACCCCTGTCACTAGGTATGCAATGAGTTATGATCTCCTGTCCAAAATTGTTTCAACATTTCTGCAGTTGTGATTAATCTAAAATATAAGTTTTTGTCTCACTTAAATAATGTTTGCTGTTGTCTTCCTTCAAACAAATGTACTTAAAAGTAGATTACTAATGAAATTGGAGAGCTTTTCAACCAATGACATCACAAAATTACATCTCACATCAAGAATTAGGTCCAGAATTCTAAGCTGTAAAATATTCAATTTTTAGCTAATCTGGTTGAGAAGTTTACTTAATAGATTCATGAATTTCAGTAGATAAATATACTTTAGCAAATGTTAGCTCTAAGGTATTGCACATCCCATAAAACCTCAAGCATTTTTACATGAATTTTGTATTAAAAACATAAAACCTAGAGAATGTCCAAAAGTCAGTCTCTCATATATAAATGGACATTTCAGTCCTTTTGTTAAGTAAATAAGAGCATGACCTAAATATTTCATGACTAGTAGCAAGTAATTACAAGAGGTGCAATGGCTCAGAGTCATGCTCGTGGCACCGGGTTTGACTCCACTTGCAGGTGCTACATTGTGTCCTTGAGCAAGACACGTTTTACTTGTTTTAGTCGACTCAGCTGTAAAATGAGCATCAGCACTGCTGGGGAGTTAACTTGCGATGTACTGGTGTCCCATCCAAGGAAGCCATTTACTCTCATCCGCTTGCACCATGGAAACCAGGGATGGGCACTGTACCTGAAGGCTAGGATGGATTTAACTTTGTAGCAAGTAATTACCTCTTCAATAATACTCATCGCTGCTTCATAGATTTCATCTGTGAGACATTCCATCATGTGTGAGCCCCCCCACGGGTCAGCAATCTGCAAACACAAAATAGCACAAATGTACAGATATATATTGAACTTTTGATTCAGAGTAGAGGTAAACAATACTTGAGTAACAGAGTGAATAGATTCATGAGGAACTTCCCTTTAATATTATATGGTCCATTTATACAGCACTCTCCTCTACAAAATGTAATAAGCTGCACTGTACAAAACAACGAAAGCTAATAATAGGAGAGGAACAATTTTTTTCAAATTCTTTTGAAAAGTTTCAGATTTGTTGACCTCATCATATTGTACCTAATGGTCTACTGACCCTACCCAATGGAACAAAATTCTGCAAAATCCATATTTAAAAGGTTGTCATATATGCAAAATTGCACAGGCATAAGCCCCAGGCAATTAATTGAATCAACGTTTGGTTAAAAAACCTTTGATTATTTTCCATTTGAAACATAGAATGCATTCTAAACCATGATTGAAACCTCTCCACCCAAACCACATCAAAGTACTGTACATCCTTGTGAACCATGATTAAAACATCCCGACCTAAACCACATCAAAGTACTGTATATCCTTGTAAACCATGATTGAAACCTCTCCACCCAAACTACATCAAAGTACTGTACATCCTTGTAAACCATGATTGAAACCTCTCCACCCAAACCACATCAAAGTACTGTATATCCTTGTAAACCATGATTGAAACCTTCCGACCCAAACCACATCAAAGTACTGTACATTCTTGTGAACCATGATTGAAACCTTCCGACCCAAACCACATCAAAGTACTGTACATCCTTGTGAACCATGATTGAAACCTCCCGACCCAAACCACATCAAAGTACTGTATATCCTTGTAAACCATGATTGAAACCTTCCGACCCAAACCACATCAAAGTACTGTACATTCTTGTGAACCATGATTGAAACCTTCCGACCCAAACCACATCAAAGTACTGTACATCCTTGTGAACCATGATTGAAACCTCCCGACCCAAAAACCACATCAAAGTACTGTATATCCTTGTGAACCATGATTGAAACCTCTCCACCCAAACCACATCAAAGTACTGTATATCCTTGTGTACCATGATTGAAACCTCTCCACCCAAACCACATCAAAGTACTGTACATTCTTGTGAACCATGATTGAAACCTTCCGACCCAAACCACATCAAAGTACTGTACATCCTTGTGAACCATGATTGAAACCTCCCGACCCAAACCACATCAAAGTACTGTATATCCTTGTGAACCATGATTGAAACCTCTCCACCCAAACCACATCAAAGTACTGTATATCCTTGTGAACCATGATTGAAACCTCTCCACCCAAACCACATCAAAGTACTGTATATCCTTGTAAAGCATGACTGAAACCTCCCGACCCAAACCACATCAAAGTACTGTACATCCTTGTGAACCATGATTGAAACCTCCCAACCCAAACCACATCAAAGTACTGTACATCCTTGTAAACCATGATTGAAACCTCTCCACGCAAACCACATCAAAATACTGTACATCCTTGTAAACCAAAATTGAAACCTCCCGACCCAAACCACAACAAAGTACTGTACATCCTTGTGAACCATGATTAAAACCTCCCGACCCAAACCACATCAAAGTACTGTACATCCTTGTGAACCATGATTGAAACCTGCCGAACCAACCCACATCAAAGTACTGTACATTCTTGTGAACCATGATTGAAACCTCCCGACCCAAACCACATCAAAGCACTGTACATCCTTGTGAACCATGATTGAAACCTCCCGAACCAACCCACATCAAAGTACTGTACATTCTTGTAAACCATGATTGAAACCTCTCCACCCAAACCACATCAAAGTACTATACATCCTTGTAAACCAAGACTGAAACCTCCCGAAGCAACCCACATCAAAGTACTGTACATCCTTGTGAACCATGATTGAAACCTCGCCACCCAAACCACATCAAAGTACTGTACATCCTTGTGAACCATGATTGAAACCTTCTGGGCCAAACCACATCAAAGTACTGTACATTCTTGTGAACCATGATTGAAACCTTCCGACCCAAACCATATCAAAGTACTGTACATTCTTGTGAATCATGATTGAAACCTCTCCACGCAAACCACATCAAAGTACTGTACATCTTTGTGAACCATAATTAAAACCTCCCGACCCAAACCACATCAAAGTACTGTACATCCTTGTAAACCATGATTGAAACCTCTCCACCCAAACCACATCAAAGTACTGTACATCCTTGTGAACCATGATTGAAACCTCCCGGCCCAAACCACATCAAAGTACTGTACATCTTTGTAAACCATGATTGAAACCTCTCCACCCAAACCACATCAAAGTACTGTACATCCTTGTGAACCATGATTAAAACCTCCCGACCTAAACCACATCAAAGTACTGTATATCCTTGTAAACCATGATTGAAACCTTCCGACCCAAACCACATCAAAGTACTGTACATCCTTGTGAACCATGATTGAAACCTCTCCACCCAAACCACATCAAAGTACTGTATATCCTTGTAAAGCATGACTGAAACCTCCCGACCCAAACCACATCAAAGTACTGTACATCCTTGTGAACCATGATTGAAACCTCCCAACCCAAACCATATCAAAGTACTGTACATCCTTGTGAACCATGATTAAAACCTTCCGACCCAAACCACATCAAAGTACTGTACATCCTTGTGAACCATGATTGAAACATCCCGACCTAAACCACATCAAAGTACTGTATATCCTTGTAAACCATGATTGAAACCTCCCGAACCAACCCACATCAAAGTACTGTACATCCTTGTGAACCATGATTGAAACCTCCCGAACCAACCCACATCAAAGTACTGTACATTCTTGTAAACCATGATTGAAACCTCTCCACCCAAACCACATCAAAGTACTATACATCCTTGTAAACCAAGATTGAAACCTCCCGAAGCAACCCACATCAAAGTACTGTACATCCTTGTGAAGCATGATTGAAACCTCCCGAACCAACCCACATCAAAGTACTGTACATCCTTGTGAACCATGATTGAAACCTGCCGACCCAAACCACATCAAAGTACTGTACATCCTTGTGAACCATGATTGAAACCTCTCCATGCAAACCACATCAAAGTACTGTACATCCTTGTGTACCAAGATTGAAAGCTCTCCACCCAAACCACATCAAAGTACTTTACATCCTTGTGAACCATGATTGAAACCTTCCGACCCAAACCATATCAAAGTACTGTACATCCTTGTGAACCATGATTGAAACCCCCCGACCCAAACCACATCAAAGTACTGTACATCCTTGTAAACCATGATTGAAACCTCTCCACGCAAACCACATCAAAATACTGTACATCCTTGTAAACCAAAATTGAAACCTCCCGACCCAAACCACAACAAAGTACTGTACATCCTTGTGAACCATGATTAAAACCTCCCGACCCAAACCACATCAAAGTACTGTACATCCTTGTGAACCATGATTGAAACCTTTCCACGCAAACCACATCAAAGTACTGTACATTCTTGTGAACCATGATTGAAACCTCCCGACCCAAACCACATCAAAGCACTGTACATCCTTGTGAACCATGATTGAAACCTCTCCACCCAAACCACATCAAAGTACTGTACATCCTTGTGAACCATGATTGAAACCTTCTGGCCCAAACCACATCAAAGTACTGTACATCCTTGTGAACCATGATTGAAACCTTCCGACCCAAACCATATCAAAGTACTGTACATTCTTGTGAACCATGATTGAAACCTCTCCACGCAAACCACATCAAAGTACTGTACATCTTTGTGAACCATAATTAAAACCTCCCGAACCAAACCACATCAAAGTAATGTACATCCTTGTAAACCATGATTGAAATTGTAAACCATGATTGAAACCTCTCCACCCAAACCACATCAAAGTACTGTACATCCTTGTGAACCATGATTGAAACCTTCCGGCCCAAACCACATCAAAGTACTGTACATCCTTGTGAACCATGATTAAAACCTCCCGACCTAAACCACATCAAAGTACTGTACATCCTTGTGAACCATGAATGAAGCCCCCCGACCCAAACCACATCAAAGTACTGTATATACTTGTGAACCATGATTGAAACCTGCCGTCCCAAACCACATCAAAGTACTGTACATCCTTGTGAATTATGATTGAAACCTCCCGACCTAAACCACATCAAAGTACTGTACATCCTTGTGAACCATGATTGAAACCCCCTGACCCAAACCACATCAAAGTACTGTACATTCTTGTGAAGCATGATTGAAACCTTCCGACCCAAACCACATCAAAGTACTGTACATCCTTGTGAACCATGATTAAAACCTTCCGACCCAAACCACATCAAAGTACTGTACATTCCTGTGAACCCTGATTAAACCCTCTCGACCCAAACCACATCAAAGTACTGTACATCCTTGTGAACTATGATTGAAACCTCTCCACCCAAACCACATCAAAGTACTGTACATCCTTGTGAACCATGATTGAAACCTCCCAACCCAAACCACATCAAAGTACTGTACATCCTTGTGAACCATGATTAAACCCTCTCGACCCAAACCACATCAAAGTACTGTACATCCTTGTGAACCATGATTGAAGCTTTCAACCCAAACCACATCAAAGTACTGTACATCCTTGTGAACCATGATTGAAACCTCTCCACGCAAACCACATCAAAGTACTGTACATCCTTGTGAACCATGATTGAAACCTTCCGACCCAAACCATATCAAAGTACTGTACAGTCTTGTGAACCATGATTGAAACCTCTCCGGCCAAACCACATCAAAGTACTGTACATCCTTGTGAACCATGATTGAAACTTTCTGGCCCAAACCACATCAAAGTACTGTACATCCTTGTGAACCATGATTGAAACCTCTCCACGCAAACCACATCAAAATACTGTACATCCCAGTAAACCATAATTGAAACCTCCCAACCCAAACCATAACAAAGTACTGTACATCCTTGTGAACCATGATTAAAACCTCCCGACCCAAACCACATCAAAGTACTGTACATCCTTGTGAACCATAATTGAAACCTCCCGAACAGAACCACATCAAAGTACTGTACATCCTTGTGAAACATAAATAAAACCTCTCCACGCAAACCACATCAAAGTACTGTACATCCCTGTAAACCATAATTGAGACCTCCCAAACCAACCCACATCAAAGTACTGTACACTCTTGTGAACCATGATTGAAACCTCTCCACCCAAACCACATCAAAGTACTGTACATCCTTGTGAAGCATGATTGAAACCCTCCACCCAAACCACATCAAAGTACTGTACATCCTTGTGAACCATGATTGAAACCTCTCCACGCAAACCACATCAAAGTACTGTACATCCTTGTGAACCATGATTGAAACCTCTCCACCCAAACCACATCAAAGTACTGTACATCCTTGTGAACCATGATTGAAACCTCTCCACCCAAACCACATCAAAGTACTGTACATCCTTGTGAACCATGATTGAAACCTCTCCACCCAAACCACATCAAAGTACTGTACAACCTTGTGAACCATGATTGAAACCTCCCACCCAAACCACATCAAAGTACTGTACATCTTTGTGAACCATGATTGAAACCTCTCCACCCAAACCATATCAAAGTACTGTACATCCTTTTGAACCATGATTGAAACCTGCCGTCCCAAACCACATCAAAGTACTGTACATCCTTGTGAATTATGATTGAAACCTCCCGACCTAAACCACATCAAAGTACTGTACATCCTTGTGAACCATGATTGAAACCCCCTGACCCAAACCACATCAAAGTACTGTACATTCTTGTGAACCATGATTGAAACCTCCCGACCCAAACCACATCAAAGCACTGTACATCCTTGTGAACCATGATTGAAACCTCCTAAACCCATAAAACCACATCAAAGTACTGTACATCCTTGTGAACCATGATTGAAACTTTCTGGCCCAAACCACATCAAAGTACTGTACATCCTTGTGAACCATGATTGAAACCTTCCGACCAAAACCATATCAAAGTACTGTACATTCTTGTGTACCATGATTGAAACCTCTCCACGCAAACCACATCAAAGTAATGTACATCTTTGTGAACCATAATTAAAACCTCCCGACCCAAACCACATCAAAGTACTGTACATCCTTGTAAACCATGATTGAAACCTCTCCACCCAAACCACATCAAAGTACTGTACATCCTTGTGAACCATGATTGAAACCTGCCGAACCAACCCACATCAAAGTACTGTACATCCTTGTAAACCATGATTGAAACCTCCCGACCCAAACCACATCAAAGTACTGTATATCCTTGTAAACCATGATTGAAACCTCCCGAACCAACCCACATCAAAGTACTGTACATCCTTGTGAACCATGAATGAATCCCCCCGACCCAAACCACATTAAAGTACTGTACATCCTTGTGAACCATGATTGAAACCTCTCCACCCAAACCACATCAAAGTACTGTACATCCTTGTGAACCATGTTTGAAACCTGCCGTCCCAAACCACATCAAAGCACTGTACATACTTGTGAACCATGATTAAAACCTCTCCACCCAAACCACATCAAAGTACTGTACATCCTTGTAAACCATGATTGAAACCTCCCACCCAAACCACATCAAAGTACTGTACATCCTTGTGAACCATGATTGAAACCTCCCACCCAAACCACATCAAAGTACTGTACATCCTTGTGAACCATGATTGAAACCTCCCCACCCAAACCACATCAAAGTACTGTACATCCTTGTGAACCATGATTGAAACCTCCCGACCTAAACCACATCAAAGTACTGTACATCCTTGTGAACCATGATTAAAACCTTTCCACGCAAACCACATCAAAGTACTGTACATTCTTGTGAACCATGATTGAAACCTCTCCAAGCAAACCACATCAAAGTACTGTACATCCTTGTGAACCATGATTGAAACCTCTCCAAGCAAACCACATCAAAGTACTGTACATCCTTGTGAACCATGATTGAAACCTGCCCACCCAAACCACATCAAAGTACTGTACATCCTTGTGAACCATGATTGAAAACTCCCGACCCAAACCACATCAAAGTACTGTACATCCTTGTGAACCATGATTAAAACCTCCCAACCTAAACCACATCAAAGTACTGTACATCCTTGTGAACCATGATTGAAACCTCCCCACCCAAACCTCATCAAAGTACTGTACATCCTTGTGAAACATGATTGAAACCTCCCGACCCAAACCACATCAAAGTACTGTACATCCTTGTGAACCATGATTGAAACCTCCTGACCCAAACCACATCAAAGTACTGTACATTCTTGTGAACCATAATTGAAACCTCCCGACCCAAACCACATCAAAGTACTGTACATCCTTGTTAACCATGATTGAAACCTCCCAACCCAAACCACATCAAAGTACTGTACATCCTTGTGAACCATGATTGAAACCTCTCCACCCAAACCACATCAAAGTACTGTACATCCTTGTGAACCATGATTGAAACCTCTCCACGCAAACCACATCAAAGTACTGTACATCCTTGTAAACCATGATTGAAATCCTCCACGCAAACCACATCAAAGTACTGTACATCCTTGTGAACCAAGATTGAAAGCTCTCCACCCAAACCACATCAAAGTACTGTACATCCTTGTAAACCATGATTGAAACCTCTCCACGCAAACCACATCAAAGTACTGTTCATCCTTGTAAACCATGATTGAAACCTCCCCACCCAAACCACATCAAAGTACTGTACATCCTTGTGAACCATGATTGAAACCTCCCGACCCAAACCACATCAAAGTACTGTACATCCTTGTGAACCATGATTGAAACCTCTCCACCCAAACCACATCAAAGTACTGTACATCCTTGTGAACCATGATTGAAACTCTCCACCCAAACCACATCAAAGTACTGTACATCCTTGTGAACAAAGATTGAAAGCTCTCCACCCAAACCACATCAAAGTACTGTACATCCTTGTGAACCATGATTAAAACCTCTCCACGTAAACCACATCAAAGTACTGTACATCCTTGTGAACCATGATTGAAACCTCCCGACCCAAACCACATCAAAGTACTGTACATCCTTGTGAACCATGATTGAAACCTCCCACCCAAACCACATCAAAGTACTGTACATCCTTGTGAACCATGATTGAAACCTCCCAACCCAAACCACATCAAAGTACTGTACATCCTTGTGAACCATGATTGAAACCTCCCCACCCAAACCACATCAAAGTACTGTACATCCTTGTGAACCATGATTGAAACCTGCCGACCCAAACCACATTCAAAGTACTGTACATCCTTGTGAACCATGATTAAAACCTCCCGTCCCAAACCACATCAAAGTACTGTACATCCTTGTGAACCATGATTGAAACCTCCCAACCCAAACCACATCAAAGTACTGTACATCCTTGTAAACCATGGTTGAAACCTCCCAACCCAAACCACATCAAAGTACTGTACATCCTTGTGAACCATGATTGAAACCTTCCCACCCAAACCACATCAAAGTACTGTACATTCTTGTGAGCCATGATTGAAACCTGCCGACCCAAACCACATCAAAGTAATGTACATCCTTGTGAACCATGATTGAAATTTGCCGTCCCAAACCACATTAAAGTACTGTACATCCTTGTGCAATGAAGCTGTACTGTAGGTTTCTGTGATCCTTGACTCACCTGTGGTATCCCTGTCTCCTCTTGGAGGATGATTTGTGTATTACGAGCGATCCTTGCGCTGGTGACCGTCGGAAGACCAAGAGCCTCATCAAAGGAATTTGTATGGAGAGACTGCGTGCCACCAAACACGGCGGCCATCCCTTCAATGGTTGTGCGGATAACGTTGTTGTAGGGGTCCTATAGTTTTGCAAAATGAAGAAAATTTTGATGAAGATGATGGACATTTCTTCCTCCATTATTTTGATACTTGATTTTAAATTTGTTAAGTTGTTCACAAAAACATACCAAGCTTACTCCCATATATCAACAATATCAATCAAGCTTGCAGAACCTCCCATATATCAACAATATCAATCAAGCTTGCAGAACCTCCCATATATCAACAATATCAATCAAGTTTGCAGAACCTCCCATATATCAACAATATTAATCAAGCTTGCAGAACCTCCCATATATCAACAATATCAATCAAGCTTGCAGAACCTCCCATATATTAACAATCTCAATCAAGCTTGCATAACCTCCCATATACCAACAATATAAATCAAGCTTGCAGAACCTCCCATATATCAACAATATCAATCAAGCTTGCAGAACCTCCCATATCTCAACAATATTAATCAAGCTTGCAGAACCTCCCATATATTAACAATATCAATCAAGCTTGCAGAACCTCCCATATATCAACAATATCAATCAAGCTTGCAGAACCTCCCATATATCAACAATATCAATCAAGCTTGCAGAACCTCCCATATATCAACAATATCAATCAAGCTTGCAGAACCTCCATATACCAACAATATCAATCAAGCTTGCAGAACCTCCCATATATCAACAATATTAATCAAGCTTGCAGAACCTCCCATATATCAACAATATCAATCAAGCTTGCAGAACCTCCCATATATCAACAATATCAATCAAGCTTGCAGAACCTCCCATATATCAACAATATCAATCAAGCTTGCAGAACCTCCCATATACCAACAATATCAATCAAGCTTGCAGAACCTCCCATATATCAACAATATTAATCAAGCTTGCAGAACCTCCCAATATCAACAATATCAATCAAGCTTGCAGAACCTCCCATATATCAACAATATCAATCAAGCTTGCAGAACCTCCCATATACCAACAATATCAATCAAGCTTGCAGAACCTCCCATATATCAACAATATTAATCAAGCTTGCAGAACCTCCCATATATCAACAATATCAATCAAGCTTGCAGAACCTCCCATATATCAACAATATCAATCAAGCTTGCAGAATCTCCCATATATCAACAATATCAATCAAGCTTGCAGAACCTCCCATATATCAACAATATCAATCAAGCTTGCAGAACCTCCCATATATCAACAATATCAATCAAGCTTGCAGAAGACTAATATCCCCCCACCACAAGTACTGTGTGATGGAGGTAGCAAGAGAGAAAGACTAATACCCCCACCCCCCACAAGTACTGTGTGATGGAGGTAGCAAGAGAGAAAGACTTATACCCCCCCCCCCCCACAAGTACTGTGTGGTGGAGGTAGCAAGAGAGAAAGACTAATACCCATCCCCTACAAGTACTGTGTGATGGAGGTAGCAAAAGAGAAAGACTTAATCCCCCCCCTTCCTACAAGTACTGTGTGATGGAGGTAGCAAGAGAGTAAGACTTATACCCCCACCCCCACAAGTACTGTGTGATGATGGAGTAGCAAGAGAGAGAAAGACTAATACCCATCCCCTACAAGTACTGTGTGATGGAGGTAGCAAGAGAGAAAGACTTAACCCCCTTCCTACAAGTACTGAGTGATGGAGGTAGCAAGAGAGTAAGACTTATACCCCCCCCCCCCAACCCCCACAAGTACTGTGTGATGGAGATAGCAAGAGAGAAAGACTAATACCCATCCCCCCACAAGTACTGTGTGATGGAGGTAGCAAGAGAGTAAGACTAATACCCCCTTCCTAAAAGTACTGTGTGATGGAGGTAGCAAGAGAAAAGACTAGGGTTAAACAATACCCACCCTGAAAAGCAAAAAAACAAAAACTGTTAAGAAACCACATTTTGATAAAAAAAAATACATAAAACAAAAGAGAGACAATATTAAGATATGATTATCAATATATCTTCTTAGGAATTAAAGCAATGAATTTGTTGTCATATTTCCCTGTTATATAGGACATTTCTCATGAAAAAGTTACACCCTTTAAGTTCTGCCCCCCCTTCCACCCCTTCTTTCCCTTCCCTTAAAAATTCCAAGTCTGCCTACATAGATGCTCTCCATACAAACTGATCAACGATTCAAAAATCTCCATACCCAAGTGTACTGAACAAGTAATGCATGGATAATGTAGGTAAGCAAAACAAAGTGGTGAAGTGTCTAATCTGCCAAGTTAAATTACTAACAAAATTAAGCTGCGTCAAAATCAGCCCAAGGACAGGTAAATTCATTTACATTTTGAATTCTTTCCATGCAAATTACAAAAAGGTGCAGGGACACTACTTATTGTATTGATTATGCCCAAGTGCCTTCAAGCCTGCCCTCTAAGTGCCTTTGATGCCTTGAAAATGTTCCTTTTGGTCAGTGACATCCTTCCCATTTTTGGTTCAAGCTGAGGGGTTTTCACCTGCTCTGTTAGGGACCATCCTGAAGTCTGACAATGGCACCGCAGCATCAGCGATCGCGGGTTCTTGGGGTCAAAATGCTTCCTCATCAAATGAGCCCAGAGACGGCGACCTGCCCTCAACTTGGCAATCTCCATGTAGAAGTTCATTCCGATTCCCCAGAAGAAAGATAACCTGGGAGCAAATTTGTCGATGTCAAGACCAGCCTCCAGGCCTGAAAGGAAAAGTTCATATAATCGCAAGTAATGAAAAGTACTTTGATTATACCTAATTTTAGGTATTTGTTTTCCACTTTTTTTCAATATTAAATAATAATTACAGAATGATAAATATCTATAAAAGAGACATTTGTCATAAAAAGGAAAAATATATTTCAAAGGCATAATGAAAGCTTGTGAAGTAAATTGCCTGTCTGTTCAAGCCAATTTAGCTATACATTGATCAATAGGCTATTGTTGTAAATTATCACTAGCTCCTCAAATATGACAGTGCCTCAGTTCAATGCACTATTAAAGTAAATAGTCCAATTTCTGGATGTTCTGAAAGATAAATGGAGCTAGAAGGAAACAAATTGAGTTGATGTCGCCTCTAAAAGTCAATTTATATAGTTTTAATTGCCTTAAACTTAAAACAAAAGTGCCAGAAATTTTTTTAGATAAAGTGGCGGAGGGGCAAACTCTGAAATACTTTCAATTTCTTTATCTTAATATCTTCTTGCAATTTTGCTTGAACATAAATGGGCTTACCTGAAAAGTGAGGGGACAAAATCTGGACTTTTTGAAAAGTGGGGTATGCCATCCCCATGTCCAACATGACAAAGTTGATCACACATTTTACTTTTGTTTGAAAGAAATTTCAATTAAAACCCCACAAATCAGAAGAAAGCAGGAAGAACAACATACCGGTTCTACAGTACTGCAAACCGTCTGCTATTGTGAATGCCAGCTCCAAACTGCATCTGCGCCTGCCTCTTGCATGTGATAACCAGAAATTGAGATGGAATTGAATTTCGGCATGTGCTGTGAAATATATAAATTATGGATCAAAATTCCAACAAAACAAACAAATTCCAACCAAAATGGGTTCAATGTTTCTTTTGTAATTGTACCATATCCCCAATCAAGCTCTTGTACCATATCCCCAATCAAGCTCTTGTATCCCAATCAAGCTTATCCCCAATCAAGCTCTTGTACCATACCCCAATCAAGCTCTGTTAAAGGCATTCTCATATTTCCAATGATTGAAACAGATGAAAGAATTGAAAAATTACAATTTTTGTACATAATAACAAGATGTTTATAGACCTTAATCCTTAACTCTACCAGAGCTTTGAAAAAGCGAGCCTAATTTTGGTAAAAAAAAAATCATTTGCATTTTTGACAACTTTCCTTTCATTACAAGTTTGGTTGGAATGGAAGCTAAGATACATGTATTTATCTTTTGAATAATGAAAACCAAATTAGGAAATATTGGACAAAAATATGCAAATTAAGCAATTTTTGGCTAAATTTGGTCAACAAATGGTCAATCTTTGCAAAAGTATATTGAAAACAGAGATTTGTGATACATATTTAGGTACTTTATCAAATCTTTCCAATGATGCTAATTTATAATTTTTAGAAAGAAAGGAAATATGAAAAAACACCAAAATGATTTTAGTTAAATGACCCCTGAAAACTGCAGAAGAAAAATTTTAACGCTGTAGTTTTGGTGAGACTGGAACCTGGTGCACTCGCGTGCTGGGTGCACTCGTGTGCTGGGTGCACTCATATGCTGGGTGCACTCGCATGCTGGGTGCACTCGCGTGCTGGCTGCATTCATATCCACTACACCACATGGTAAAGTCCCGATTTTATTTTTAGGAAAAGAGTAAGGGTTAAAACTAGCACTGACCTGTGAGGTATACTGAAAGATATCGCCAATGATCTTCATCGATGGATCTGGTGGATAAATGTACGTGTTCCGAACCATAAATTCTTTCAGGATATCATTTTGAATGGTTCCTGAGAGTTGTTCCTGCTTCACACCCTAACAATCAAAATAAACATTATTTATAAAAACAGACTGAATTATGTTAAAGAGGTCATGACACAGACCAAGTTGCTTCTTAGAAAATAAATATTTGGATCAATTGTTAGACAAAAATATAACTTTCTCCGGTATAAACTTTTAGATTTATCACAAATTATTGAACGAAATCACATAATGTACCAAATCAGAATCTGGAAGTTTAAAAAGCTACTTTTCAGCGATCAGCCTCGTGACGTCATTGCGGGATTTTGCTATCGCTTGACGATGCACTGCACACACATAGCATATAGTAAACAATGTGCTACATTCTTTTACAACCAAAAACTTTTTATACGAAAATTAATTTGAGAAATGTCAGAAAAAGATAGTGATTCGTCAGGTAGTTCAATTGACTGAATCTGTCTCGCTCTTCGTCGTCTATTGGAGATGAAAGCGAGGAAGAAATACATCAAGAACAAGGAGATGTGGAGCTTGGGTTGCAACCTTTCCAGTACGAACCTTTAGCAGTCATAGCTTTTTTTAAGAACACTGGAGTGTGGGAAAAACTTGTAGAAGGATATAATATGTCCAGTGGCGAATTCAGAGGGGGGTCAGGGAAAACTCCCCACCCCTTGGCAAAATTCCCAAAGTGAAATGTAAGGGACGGAATATAGGCCTACCAGTGCGCATATATGGAAAATAGGCCTAAACTGAAATAATTCATTTGTAAGGTTTAATATCACCCAAATAATTTGGTGATAAAATTTGCCCCTAGTGAATTTTTAATGTTTGTGAAATTTTAATGGCAATTTTCTTCAATTTTTGGGAAATGTTCTTCAATTTTCTGGAAATTTTCTTCAATTCTGTCTATTTTGGGGAAATTTGGGGGGCAATTTCATTCAATTTTCGGGACAATTCTTCAATTTTCGGAAAAGTTTAATTAATTTTCGGGAAAGTTTATTCGATTTTTGGGACATTTTCTCTTTCATTTTCAGGAAATTTTATTCTATTTTTAAGACATTTTCTTTAATTTTCAGGAAATTTCATTCAACTTAGAGGAAATTCCTAAATTTCTATGTAATAATATAATAGAATATGTTTTACAAAAATTTGCATACTTTAATTTTAAAACTTCTGGGCTCACTTTTCCTCTTTCCTCATCGTTCCTACGCCCTCTGAATACAGCCCTTTTCCTATGATTACCGTTTGCCCCCTTCATTTATTAATCACTATCTTTAATATATTAATTTATTAGGTATATTTCCCTACTGCTCAAAAAACTCACCACTGGGGAAGGGGGGAATCAATAGGAATGGGTAACCATTTCCCCCGGCCCCCAATTAGTAAGTTACAAAAAGGCGATGCTAGCAGTACCAAGAGATGGCTGAAGGTGGTTTAGAAAATGAAGCCATTGGCGTACCTGATAGGTTGCAAATGAAGGTGAATGACTGGTCAGTACGTTATAGTATTTACTTTTTCTTTGAGAATACCCCCATTTCTGTGTTCCTTGCCAGAAGTTTTACAAATCCAGTGGCCGTGTGTAGTCCGCGCTACAATTCAAAACTCATACGTTATCAGTCTTTAGCGAAATGCTCGCTACACATAGCACGCTACACAATAAGTATACACCAAGTCTGGCCTTGTATTGTTTACGAATCAGATTCAGATTCTCAGATTTTTGTCTTATGTAAATATGTATAAACTTATTCCACTGCCTGAAATATTGCTACACCCTCCAACAACACATCTCGCATGCATGCATTTAAAAAAATGAAAAATAAGCGTAAACTCATTACATTTGCAAACTTTCCTTAGTCTATGTTGGTATGCCACTTGCTGATATCGTATTGTTCACGTTGTATCTAAGCAAGTCACCTTAAACAAAAGAGAGACCACATCCCTCAATGACGTCACAGCCATTTGTGGCTAGAACAGTGTTTTTTACTTCCGGATTTTTACTTGATATTTCAATCGGATTATTTCAAGAGGATGGAAACGATTTTCCGGGGGAAAGTTATATTTTTGTTTAACAATTGATCCAAATATTTATTTTATATTAGATTAAAGTAGGTTTATCTCATGTGAAAGAGGAGCTTACAATAAAATAGAATGGTAAAAAACTACTTCAATATCTTACCCTTTGAGGAGATAGGCAAGTATACCCTTTGAGGAGATATGCAAGTATACCCTTTAAGGAGATAGATAATTATACTCTTTGAGGAGATATGCAAGTGTACCCTTTGAGGAGATAGGCAAGTATACCCTTTGAGGATAGGCAAGTATACCCTATGAGGAGATAGACAAGTAAACCCTTTGAGGAGATATGCAAGTATACTCTTTGAGGAGATATGCAAGTATACCCTTTGAGGAGATATACAAGTATACCCTTCGAGGAGATAGGCAAGTATACCCTTTGAGGAGATATGCAAGTATACCCTTTAGGAGATAGGCAAGTATACCCTTTGGAGGATTAGGCAAGTATAAAGTTCATTGACTGGTGTGCTAAATCTACTGTAGAAGGCTCATCTTCACACTCCTTACAAGTCTTTATATATTTTATTGTAAGTTTTCCTGAGAATTTGCAGCTTAAAACCATTTGATATGTAAAGAAAGTAGAAATACAGAATCTAATTAAAATATTTCAGCACTCTGTACAGTGTTTATATGTAGTTCATGGCTCATAGCACTCTGTGCGGTGTAATACATGTAGTTCATAGCACTCTGTACAGTATATACTGTACATGTAGCTCATAGCACTCTGTACAGTATGTACATGTAGCTCATAGCACTCTGTACAGTATATACATGTAGCTCATAGCACTCTGTACAGTATATACATGTAGCTCATAGCACTCTGTACAGTATATACATGTAGCTCATAGCACTATGTACAGTGTATACATGTAGCTCATAGCTCATAGCACTCTGTACAGTATACACATGTAGCTCATAGCACTCTGTACAGTGTATACATGTAGCTCATAGCACTCTGTACAGTGTATACATGTCAGTTACATTCATAGCACTCAGCTCAGCTCATAGCTCACTCTACAGTACAGTGTTCATACATGTACAGTGTATACATTTATAGCTCATAGCACTCTCAGTACAGTGTCAGTACAGTGTAGCTCATAGCTAGCACTCAGTACAGCACTCTGCTCACAGTACAGTATACATGTAGCTCATAGCACTCTGTACAGTGTATACATGTAGCTCATAGCACTCTGTACAGTGTATACATGTAGTTTATAGCTCATAGCACTCAGTACAGTGTATACATGTAGCTCATAGCTCATAGCACTCTGTACAGTATACACATGTAGCTCATAGCACTCTGTACAGTGTATACATGTAGTTCATAGTTCATAGCACTCAGTACAGTGTATACATGTAGCTCATAGCTCATAGCACTCTGTACAGTATATACATGTAGCTCATAGAGTTCATAGTTATATGAATTCCCCACCCCAATACAAACATGCATACATCAGAAATCCTAGAAACACCAAATTTCATCCTATCTGCCTTCTGATCTATTTCTGCAAGGGTTTTATGCAGGCAAAGCATTCATAGATTGAAGTTCCCTTCAGGCAAGATTCACATTCCATCATTTTCCTTTCATGCTAGAAGCCAATTATATTGATTTTCTTTGAAACCACAAACCAATTGATTTGAATCTTTTTAGAGGCAAGGAAAGTAATTGTTTGAATTTCTTTGCAGGGCATGAAATTATTGTTGAGCACATTCCACTGCAATATATAACTTAGTCCAAACAAACATGCCCCTGAAACATCCCCACCCCATCTTTTCTGTTTTTCTCATTGAGTCAGGGATAACCTTGGATACCTCCTAGATGTAATCAAATGTGTTTCGTTGGTCACCATTTTGTTCCTTTTACTGTCATATATCATGTAACCAAATGGACATGCTTGACCAC
The DNA here is from genome assembly GCA_020152595.1 of Chiridota heheva. Taxonomy (NCBI): domain Eukaryota; kingdom Metazoa; phylum Echinodermata; class Holothuroidea; order Apodida; family Chiridotidae; genus Chiridota; species Chiridota heheva. The sequence goes on from JAIGNY010001069.1 coordinate 867,930, forward strand.
TAATGGAGCACTCAGTCAAAATGTGAAGTGTATTATTCTGGAGTCTCTAGATATTCAAATACATGCTCCTTGCATGTGATGGTACTGATAACCTTTGATATCAATGTCCAATTCAACCATTATTATTTATAATGAATACATAATTCATTTTTCAACATCACCTACGAATGAGACCTCATTTCATAATTCTCAAGAATTAACAACAAATCAAATGCTGTTAATTCTCTCCTATGAAAATAGAAATATACAAACAGCCTCTTTATCCAACAGGGCAAACAAAAGGTTAATTACATTTGATACGAAACAAAGCATTTATTTGTAGAAAAATGAGTTCTTCAAAATATGTGGTTTACACAGCATTACCTGCTCCTCAGCAGCTACAATATACATTGCCATAACAGGAAGCACAGCACCATTCATCGTCATGGAAACAGACATATTATCCAATGGAATACCATCAAAAAGAGTCTATCAAGGATAAGATATACATATTAAGATTTATAAATGCATGAAAAGCTATAATGCTGGTTTTATTAATCAAACTATTATTGTGACTGTGACATCATAATTGTTTTTTGCAGCAAACTACTATTTATAAGTTTAAGACAGTTCTTTTGTTCCTGCATGAAAGCAAAACAAAACCTTTGCCACAAAAAGTATTTTTTTGCGCATTCTATTCCTCAGCTACTTACTTTGCTTACACCTTCCAGAAAATGGAAAGACTTTGAATACCTGACATCAAAGTATATTTTTCTATGAAGAACTTGATGAAGATGGTTTCAGCAAGATAAAAACAAGTTTTTCATCAGGTCATTCACTTTAATAATAGACATGTTGAGGCAAACCTAACAAAATTACTTAACAATCCTATTACAAACCATGTAAGTAGCATTCACTTTAATAACAGACATGTTGAGGCACACATACAAAAATAAGTTAACAATCCTATTACAAACCATATAAGTAGCAGAATAATTCATAAAATAGGCATAAAATTGATCATTTTGAAATCTCAGACACCTACAAAAGTAAGGGTGACTTGGTATCTTCTTACATTAATGCTTTATATTTTAATTGTCTGCAACATTACTTTGAAGTTCAGTAGCAAATTACAACCAGAGGATTTTTAGCCTTTATCATACTGTACCCTGAATCACATTCAAGCAGGAAAAGACTTTACTGTAATTTTCATTGGCTGAAATTTTGGAAAAGAATTTAAAGTGCTACCTAAGCTGTCCACTGATACATCATGTATAGTATAGTTGGTTTGTTGAAGTTTAACGGCACCTCGACAGTCAGAGTCAAATGTGCCAAGAAGGTGTTAATAAATAATGGTGCAAGAGTAAGGATAGTGAGATAGAGGATTGTAAGGGAGATAAAAGGGAAAAGCTGAATGTGGGAGAAAAAGTTAGGTGAAAATAAAGGGGTGTGTAAGGTTAGGTGTAGAAGGGGAGGAGATTATATGTGGAGGAAGAGGTTGTTGTTGCGAAGGAAGTTGATGATGTTTGAGGAAGAATTGTTTTCAAATAGGTCGGAGATTGAGGAGAGTGAGGAGAGAAGGGATTTGGAGTTCTGGTATAGGGGACAGGATAAAAAAATATGCTTGATGGAGAGATCACATATAACATAAATTAAAATGATCAAACACTAAAAGTGCTATTTTCAAAATTAAAATATTGATCTGCTGAGATTTAAATACTCTTTTGACTAATAGATATTGTTATTATAGATATTGATTTTATAGATATTGATATTACAGATATTGATATTATAGATATTGATATTATAGATATTGATATTATAGATATTGATATTATAGATATTGATATTATAGATATTGATATTATAGATATTGATATTATAGATATTGATATTATAGATATTGATATTATAGATATTGATATTATAGATATTGATATTATAGATATTGATAGTATAGATATTGATATTATAGGTATTGTTATTATAGATATTGATATTATAAATATTGATATTATAAATATTGATATTATAGATATTGATATTATAGATAATGATATTATAGATATTGATATTAGAGATATTGATATTATGGATATTGATATATTATGGATAGTGATATTATGGATATTGATATTATAGATATTGATATTATAGATATTGATAGTATAGATATTGATATTATAGATATTGATATTATAGATATTGATATTATAATATTGATATTGATATTATAGATATTGATATTATAGATATTGATATTATAGATATTGATATTATAGATATTGATATCATAGATATCGATATCATAGATATTGATATCATAGATATTGATATTATAATAGATATTGATATTATATATATTGTCCATAGATCATTAATTGATATGATGGAGAATTCATATCATTATAATTTGTGTAACATGGATCTTAACCAGAAAACCAAAATGTTTAGTAGTTCCGATGCATTCTTTCATTATATGTAGATTTTCAAGTTTTATGCTAACTAGCAATGCATATAATAAATTATGCTAAATAACATATATTCATACACCATGCTCACCATGCACATCAATAAAATAGAAGCTGTTGACAACAGTACAAGTATGATGCAAAACATGCATACGAATGCACATTAAGTACTGTTTTAAGAATTTCACATAAAGCCTCACCTACACGACATCACTACCAAACCAATCAGTCATGCCACCATAACTCATCAATGTACCACATATGACACGTGTGCAATTTGTTTACAAGTTTTTGGAGCATTTTCACATTAAGGCACGCATATTAGTGATAGAACCTGTTGACAAAATAAGCATGTACACAATAACTGACAAATAACATGCAAGTATGATGCACATGAAGCAATATCTTTCCATAGGAAATATGGTGCGTCAATCATTCACAGTTAATGTACACATCACCTCAGGCATATGATACACAGCTATTTTTATCACCAGTTTAGTTTGCAAACAAATTTCTTCCACTAAGACACTTAACACGGATGAGATGAGTAATTTCAAACACAAAAGTGCCCTGATTACTCAGCACTGGCTTCTGTAATCTTATACACACAAATAACTTGAGCTACTTGACTGTGGTGTGCATGGGAATAATAATAATAATAACAATACATAAATTTATGTAGCGCTAATTTTGTAAAAACATTCAAAAGTGCTTTACATACAAGGAAATTAGATATGTAAACAAAAATAAGAATACAGAAATAACAACATAAATAGAAATACAATGGATCAAGCTGCACATTAGCTTAATATCTTTTTAAACAAACAAGTTTTAAGTTTACTTTTGAAGGAGGTCAGGGATACATTATCAATACATTTGAGTTCAGTTGGGAGTGAATTCCACAACCAAGGACCTTTATAAGCAAGGCCCTTTCACCAAGAGTTTTATGCTTAATACGGGGAACAAATAGGGACTTGAAACGAAAGTCATAGCAGGATGGCAGATAAACAATCATTGTTTGGAGTGGATACACAATACACTGAACAGGAAGTCGGGTTAGTAAATTGCCATACCTCAGTTTTCAGGATTATCTCAGGTGCTGGGTGCAGGTAGGCTTAAAGAGAAACTTTTCAGCTTGCAAACAGAAATATGATTGCTATAAATTTACCATTTGTTCAAGATTTGTCAATTTTATGTTAATTTTCCCCAATCCCCCACTCAGCAACATGCATGACGTCACCACCAAAAGAATAGGGCACATAAACAGACAATGGGTTATCTGTGTACCACATACAGACTTACATCCAATGTATTATCCTTGTGCTACTGGGTAAATTATAAGCTTTTTTCAGCAAACTTATATTTATTCAACAATTTTATACCATGAATATGTTAACACTGGCTAACAACTGGGCCAAGTGTGAATCGAAACAGACATGTACTTGTTAAAATATGAGCACATAAAGATTTTTCATTAAGCCCCCACCTACTCATTAAAATGCATGACCTCACCACCAAAACCAATAGGACACATGTACATCCCATACGGGCTATCTGTGTTCCACATATGACATGAATCCAGATTATTGATCTTTTTAAGTATTGTGTTTACAAGCTTTTTTCAGCATAATCATATTAAACCCCGCCCACTATGCATATTGATGAAACACATGTTTCAATACCATGAAAACATACACACTAGCTAACAACATTACTATTCCAAATATAAACCAAAATGGACAAGCGGTTGTTAAAATATGAGCAGTTCAAGATTTTTACCTTAAACCTCATCCACTCATTAATATGCACCAAAAACAATAGGGCACATCTGCAGACTACATCCTACCTATGTACCATATATGAAATAAACACAATGTGTCATTCTGGAGATTTCATGTTTACAATTAATTTCGCAAAATCACACGCAGCCCCACCCACAACGCATATTAATGAGATTCAAATATTCTCACCAAGAGCATGTGGACACTAGCTAACAACATTACTATACCACATACGAAATTAAACGAACTAGTGGTTGTTGAAATATGAGCATTTCAATATTTTACATTAAGCCCCGCTCAACTCATTAGCATGCATGACATCATCACCGCATTTAATAGGGCATGTTTGATTAAATGTTTACAAGCTCTATTTGGCAAAACCCCTTTAAGCTTGCCCACTCTGCATATTAATGAGATTCAACATTTTTATACTATGGGCATGTGGACACTAGCTAACAAAAGTATTATACCAAATATGAAACAAAACAGACAAACTGTTGTTAAACTATGAGCATTTTAATTTGTGTACATTAAAGCCCGCCCACTCATTAATATGCATGACATCATCACCAAAAACAACAAAGCACAACTTTGGACCATAGGCTACCTGTGTACCACATATGACATGAATCTAATGTACCATTTTTGAGATATCGTGTTTACAAGGTAGGTGTAACACACACACACACATAAACACACACATACATACAGACGCATGACAAATGGACTGGATAGCTCCCTGATGCTGATAGCATTGGAACCAAAACCTGTTATTGCTTATATCTTGTATCCACTTGCAAAAGAAATGAGTGGTCCAATGCATAAAACCGTATTCATTGCTGAATTTAGCACTTTATGTTTGCTGTACTGACTAAGAATCAAAATGACTCATTTCTGATGTTACTATATTGCTCAGTCAAATTACGGTCATGGGCAACATGCATTGAGCAAAAAACTGTGTTCTGTGAATGAATAGTTAATGAGTAAAGAAAATGTGGTGTGGACTATGGACAGCATTTTTGGGGTGTGGAATAGGTGCAGCAGATTGATTGCTGTGGATGAGTGGAATGGGCAAAAGAGAATGTGGTATATAGCTAGGGATGGTGTGGGCAGTGAGGTGGGATGATGGGCAGCATTGAATGGGTACAGCTGTGGACAAAGAACAGAGTGAACTGGACAAAAGATAATGTAGTATAGGCTATGGATGGTATGGACAGTGATGTGGGATGATGTGCAGTGCGGAATGAGTGCAACTGCGGGCAAAAAACAGGGGGCAATGGGCAAAAGAGAATATAATATGGGATGTAGACGGTGTGGACAGTGATGTGGGATGATGGGCAGTATGTGATGAGTGCAGTTGTTGGCAAAGAACAGAGTGCATTGGGCAAAAGAGAATGTAATATGGGATGTAGACGGTGTGGACAGTGATGTGGGATGATGGGCAGTATGTGATGAGTGCAGTTGTTGGCAAAGAACAGAGTGCATTGGGCAAAATAGAATGTAATATGGGATGTAGACGGTGTGGACAGTGATGTGGGATGATGGGCAGTATGTGATGAGTGCAGTTGTTGGCAAAGAACAGAGTGCAATGGGCAAAAGAGAATGTAATATGGCCTACTGACAGTGTGTCTTGGTGCACATCAGTGTTTTATGGATAGTGAAGAATGGGTGCAGCAAGTTGGGTGATGTGGGTAAAAGACAAAATGGAAGAGTATATAGTACAGCCTATCAACAGTGTGGACAATGTTGTGGGGTTGATAGACAGTGTGGACAATGTTGTGGGGTTGATAGACAGTGTGGACAATGTTGTGGGGTTGATAGACAGTGTGGAATGGATGCAGGAAATATGTGAACTGTAGGTGAGGGGTAGGATGGAAGGGGCAAAAATGATTGCTGAATATCCTCTGGACAGTGTGGATTGTGTCGCAGATAGTGTTGTGGGGGTGGTGAAAGGTCAAGACTGACTGGCAAATATGATGGTGTATGTAGTGTAGCATTCTGTGCAATGTGGGTGGCAGACATGGAAGTGTGATTAGCCGTATCTTTAACAGAGAGTGTACCAGAATGTGCAGAGTACCACAAAGATAGTGATTAATGGAGAGAAGACTGTGATCTGTAATCTTGTTTGACGTGATCAATGGCATGCATGACTGTAGCACATATGGTAAGGTACAAGGCAGTGAGAGGATTGATGTAGTATTCAGCTTTAAAATGTTTTGAAAGGCAAAAAGATTATGAGGCAAATGATTCAATCCAGGCACAAACGTGGAAAAAGACAAACCTACCTTCATATCTTCAACTGAATCAATAGCAACACCAGCCATACCCACATCACCATGAACTCTGGGATTGTCTGAATCATACCTGTTAAAAAAACAAACTAGAGCTGTGAACGTTTAGGGATTTTAGTAAACGTGTACACGCCAAAAAAAGCAAGCGTGTATCGTGTACACGAGTTTAGTACCGTAATTTTCGGAAATACACCAAAATTGCTCCAAAACTACGAGGTAAGTAAAAAATCGCGCAACCAGTATGGCAAAAGTACTGACTGCATTGCCCAAATAGACGCTGAGTTTTGCTTTCCAAATCGTAAAAACTTTACTTCTACAGTATAAATCATCATTTTTATACAAAATATGCATGGAAATTAAGTTTAGAAAGAACAGATAAGTTCCTTTTAATGTCATTTAAAGTCAACATCGCGTAACTTTTTTCTCCTATTCGCTACAGCTTTCAAAGTTCTGTGAAAATCTTGCATACTGGGCTTATGATATACCTCGCCGTAAAACATTTCAAAACTACGCCACTACCACCAGGAAGTTCTGAAATATCAGTCCTCTGGAAAAGATGGACGCCATCTTTGCGAAGCATGCAGAATTTCAGCCCTGTTAAAACCTTTTTCTGTTTGTTTATTAGGCAATATTTTTTTTTTCTTGCAAAATTTATTTGACTCATCAGGTAATATTTACATGTAAATGTACTGATTGTCACGATTCAAGTTTTTTTTGGTCGATAAAACGGGCCTTGATTGCGTGGGATTTAAAGCCTTATGGCCTAACGTTACATTGTTAGTTTTACTGTTTACTGCTGCACATTCGCGGTGCATTTTACAAATTAAATTACTCAGATTTCGGCGAAATCAAAGTGCATAGTATCCCCATTCATTGGTGATTACTGCGCATTTGTGATTTGCACATTTAAAAAGGATTATGCTAATCGGATTTACAGTTTGTAAAAAGTCATTGAATGGAATTTTGTCAGCCGAATGTGTGTGTGATTTGAATCATGAATATTGATTTTCAACGGCAAGACACTATGTATGAAAAACGATTACTCGCAATGAAGTATTTAGTAAACGTTTACAAGATTTGCGAGCGTGTATCGTGTACACGCTAAACGGTCACAGCTCTAAAACAAACATGTTGTGCAAAAGGATTTTGACAATAAAAATCACTGAAATGTTTAAAAAGCCAATCAAAGACATACTAATTATGGTAATTGAGGCTATCAAAGACATACTAAGCATGGTGATCAAAGACATACTAAGTATGGTGATCAAAAACATACTAAGTATGGTGATCAAAGACATACTAAGTATGGTGATTGAGGCTATCAAAGACATACTAAGTATGGTGATCAAAGACATACTAAGTATGGTGATCAAAGACATACTAAGTATGGTGATTGAGGCTATTAAAGACATACTAAGTATGGTGATCAAAGACATACTAAGTATGGTGATCAAAGACATACTAAGTATGGTGATTGAAGCTATCAAAGACACACTAAGTATGGTGATTGAAGCTATCAAAGACACACTAAGTGGTGATTGAAGCAGACACACGAAGTGGTGATTGAAGCAGACACACTAAGTATGGTGATTGAAGCAGACACACTAAGTATGGTGATTGAAGCTTGAAATATCATTAATAGAATTGAAACTACATTAGTATTATTGAAAGTTCTGTTTTTTCTATAAATTTTTGATATCAATTCATCAACATCTCTAATCATGTTTTTACAACTAGAGTCTTCACGGCTCATTTGGAATATGGCACTCTAGGCCTCACAATATCAATTGTGTCATTCCTTGGGCCCCAGGCCATTTCCAAATCTTGATATTTGCTTAGGGCCTGTATTGTTGAGCCCCTGGTGGTCAGATATATTGAATGTTTTATTTCATGAGCACCACTGTTCAGCAGGTGATCAAAAGGAACACCAAGTCACACGAGCTCTGACCCTTATGAAATTAGGCATATATCCCACCCAGTGGTGAATCCAGGGTTTGTAAGAGGTTACTTCACAGGCCCCAAAATGATCAAATTTGTTATGTTTGTTATATTTTTGTAGTCCACTAATTATTTTCATTAACAACATTTTCTTGTAATTGCTTTTGTTGGTTGATTGTGATGTTTAACGTCAAACACCTCGGTCGCAATGGTCAAGTTGTGCCAGAGAGATTAGATTATGTCTGAGGTAAAAACAGATTGCGAGGAGATAGTGAGGTGAGAGGGGAGTAAGGAGGGAAAGGAGAGGTTAGATTTTGTCCAAGGTAAAAACAGATTGCGAGGAGATAGTGAGGTGAGAGAGGAGTAAGCAGGGAAAGGAGAGATTATATTATGTACAAGGTAAAAACAGATTGTGAGGAGATAGTGAGGTGAGAGGGGAGTAAGTAGAGAAAGGAGAGATTAGATTATGTCCAAGGTAAAAACAGATTGCGAGGAGATAGTGAGGTGAGAGGAGAGTAAGTAGGGAAAGGAGAGGTTAGATTATGTCTGAGGTAAAAACAGATTGTGAGGAGATAGTGAGGGGGAGAGGAGAGTAAGTAGGGAAAGAAGAGGTAAGATTATGTCTGAGGTAAAAACAGATTGCGAGGAGATAGTGAGGTGAGAGGAGAGTAAGTAGGGAAAGAAGACCTTAGATTATGTTTGAGGTAAAAACAGATTGAGAGGAGATAGTGAGGTGAGAGGGGAGTAAGTAGGGAAAAGAGAGGTTAGATTATGTCCGAGGTAAAAACAGATTGCGAGGAGATAGTGAGGTGAGAGGAGAGTAAGTAGGGAAAGGAGAGGTTAGTTTATGTCTGAGGTAAAAACAGATTGCGAGGAGATAGTGAGGGGAGAGGAGAGTAAGTAGGGAAAGGAGAGGTTAGATTATGTCTGAGGTAAAAACAGATTGCGAGGAGATAGTGAGTTGGGATTGGAGTAAGTAGGGAAAGGAGAGGTTAGATTATGTCTGAGGTAAAAACAGATTGGGAGGAGATAGTGAGGTGAGAGAGGAGTAAGTAGGGAAAGAAGAGCTTAGATTATGTCCAAGGTAAAAACAGATTGAGAGGAGATAGTGAGGTGAGAGGAGAGTAAGTAGGGAAAGGAGAGGTTAGATTAAGTCTGAGGTAAAAACAGATTGCGAGGAGATAGTCAGGTGAGAGGGGAGTAAGTAGGGAAAGGAGAGGCTGGATTATGTCTGAGGTAAAAACAGATTGCGAGGAGATAGTGAGGTGAGAGGGGAGTTAGTAGGGAAAGGAGAGATTAGATTATGTCCATGGTGAAAGCAGATTGCGAGGAGATAGTGAGGTGAGAGGGAAGTAAGTTGGGAAAGAAGAGGTTAGATTATGTCCAAGGTAAAAACAGATTAAGAGGAGATAGTTAGATGAGAGGGGAGTAAGTAGGGAAAGGAGAGGTTAGATTATGTCCAAGGTTAAAACAGATTGCGAGGGGATAGTGAGGTGAGATGGGAGTAAGTAGGTAAAGGAGAGGTTAGATTATGTCCAAGGTAAAAACAGATTGCGAGGATAAAGTGAGGTGAGAAAGGAGTAAGTTAGGAAAGGAGACGTTTAGATGTTGCTGTACTTCTGGAAATAAAGGAATGAAAAATACAAGTAACTTACCCTCTATGAGTGGCCAGGTCAAAGGCCACACTAAGACCTTGTTGACCAGCTTTGATATTCTCTCGATAGAATTTGTTGCTTTCTTCCACTGTACTGAATCCTGCATACTGTAAAAATGATAGAATAAAAGATCAAACACAATGATTGAACTTAAAAGAATATTAAAGAGTATATGAAAATGACTCCTGTTGAACAAAATATCTGAGCCAGGAGTCAAGGAACATATTGGGATGTTGGGGTGGACACCCCAGTTGGAGACAACTGAACTATATATATATATATATATATACATGATTTATGCATAGATACTAGAGCTATGAGGTCTGCTTGTACTGATTGTATATTGCTTTGCCAAAATGTGGGATGGCTCCTCCACCTACTGACTGATCTGCTTCCCCTGCGAATTGAACTTTTTTTTCAAAGCAGAATTCAAAGGAAATGTGCAGCATTCATGTATCTACAACCTACAGACTGAAAGCACCCCTGGTTAAACAAAAACAAAAAAATCAATTTGTGTTTAAATTGAAACAACATAAATTATAAGATATGTGTTGCAAGAATCACAATATCTTCAATCATTATTACAAATATGCTAGATTATGATTCAGAAAAATCTGAATATATAGATCAGGAATCAGTACATTATGTTGTTTCTTTACCTACCTGAATCCACCCCCCCCCCCAACCCCCCATGGACTTAAAATGTTTCACAATGCTATTAGTATATCAACAATACTCTTAATGCACTATGCTGCCCATTCAACTTGCCATGTCAGGAGTTATTCCATATGCATATGACAAAATGTCTACAATGTAGGATGTTCATGGATACCAAGTGACTTGTTCCCTCTCAATAGTCATGCACAAATATTCTAAAATGAGTATAAAATGAAACAAAACTTACCTGTCTGATAGTCCAGGGTCGTTGTGTATACATTGTTGGATAAGGCCCCCTTGTAAATGGATATTTACCTGGTATTTCATCATCGTGGTTCGCTGTATCCTGCTTTGTGTACAATGGCTTTAAACTGATACCCTGGTACAAAAAGGCAGATATTTTTGAAAATGATTGATACTAAAGATCACACTTCATTGTTAACTTTACAAGAATTGATAGCTTTTTGTTTGAAATTTATTCTTAATTTGCAATGGGTCAAAGTTTACAGAGTGATCTACTTGGTCATATGTGCTAGGTGTCTTGAGCATATTTCAGCAGTAACAGTAACTTTTCAGTCGTTTAACGTTCAATATTCTCTACTTGAACATTGTCCCAGTGTATTAATAAATCACTTCTTCACATGCTTAGTGTGTAGTACATATGGCCACTGGCGTAGCCAGAGGGGGGGCCACGGCCCCCCCCCAATCCCATATTTACAAAAATTAAATTACACCTATATGCCTATTATCGTACAGATGCGCATACATGAAATGTGAATCTCCCTGCATTCCCTGTAATGTAAATTCGTTGTATCCCGGTAAAACAAAACAAAAAATAATTCAAATTTTTAAATCAAATTTTGACGCAATTTTTAATTTGTCAAGAGCCGTGAACTTGCCAAGCCTGTTCTTACGCGATGACGATGGAAGATGGCGCCATTCTGCTACTGCTTTGCGATAACAAAGTACTACAAGTGCCCCATTATTTTGCTCAAAACTTTCCACAAATAGAAATCAATTTGTCTAAACTCTGAAGGCGGTAATTAAGTTCGGTTGAACTTGAATTTTGAAAATGTCACTTTTCGCATATGGTTTTTCAAAAAGGAAAAGGGAAAACACGGATGAAGGTAATGTATGCCCAGTGCAGTAAATATATTGATGATATGTATACATAAGTGACCATTTGTTGTTCTTCTATCGTCTTTAATATAGGCTTAGTTCCACGAGTTTTATAAAGCTATTTGTCATCGTCGGTGTGGGTGAAGCAAACACACATTTTTTATATATGTTCACAGTCCAGAAAAATAGGATGGCGGGAACAGAAAATGACGGAAATTTTAGGGTTACTGTTTCCGACTTCAGAGTGGGGATTTACTTTTGAAGGACCATATAAAACTTCCCATGCTAATGCAACCTACCTATCATCCTTGATTTAAAATGAACCTATTTGCGTTGCTGGTGACATGATTAGGGAAAGTGTTGTTGCTAACATCAAAAAGCACAGTTCTGGTCTATCATAGCTGATGAAACATTGATCGCCAAAAAGGGAACAACTGGCAATTGTTATAAGATATGTTTCACCTAGCGATTCTGGAGTTTGAGATTGCATGAGGACACGGTAATGGTATTGGACTTGATTTCTGACATCAAATCTAATAATCCTGGTGAAATTGAGCATAATGAAACCAAGTTGAGTGGCAAAGCTATTGGAGAAACGTTGCTAAGAAAGATTTGTGAGCTCGGTTTGAATCTGTCTCTTTGTGTGGGACAAGGCTATAATGGGGCAGGAGCCATGGCCAGTGGACGGGTTGGTGCTTCAGCAACAATAAAAAAGGCAGCTCCATTGGCCTTTTATTTTCATTGCGCCATGCACTGCCTAAATTTGAAAGCTTCCGCAATGTTGTGCGAGAAATTTTATCGACTTTTCGAGCAAGTGCAAAAAAAACGGATCTGTTGAAGAGCCTCATAGAAAGTGACTCTGGTATTTCCATGACCAAGAAGCACCTGATTACGTTGTGCGAAACACGTTCTGTGGAACGACACACAGCAGTTGTAACATTTATGCAACTTTTGAAATATACACTAGATGCCTTATCGGAAATCAAATGCTCGGCATCACCTTGCGACAGGAACAAAGCAGAAAGCCTTGAAAAATTGGTGTGCAACTCAGAATTTGCAGTTGCTTCAGTCATTTTGGAGAAACTGTCAGGATTGATGCTACCAGTTTCCTGAGTCTTACAAACAGTGGGGATTTATCCCAAGCGTTAGCCTTAGTAAACCGTCTCCAGTCTGTTCTCAAAGAATTGCGAAGTAAAGGGGAGTTCCATGACCTGTATCAAAAGGCAGAATCAGTCGCACAAGATGTGATAGAGGTGGAACTGCGAAAACCACGCATTGCAGCTAGAAGCTCATACCGACCAAATGCTCAAACATCGGACAACACCACCGAAGGCTATTACAGAGTCAACTTTTTTATCCAGCCATAGACTCCATTATTGGAGACCTCAAGCACAGATTTGGACCACATCAACAACACCTTTTTTTATCCAGCCATAGACTCCATTATTGGAGACCTCAAGCACAGATTTGGACCACATCAACAACAGACTATGAAACTGAACTACCTTGTACCAAATTGTATGGAATTTGCCAAACAAGCTGACCGTGAGAGGCAGTGGAATAATTTAACTCCTGCTATTGAGGTGTATGCAAGTTTGATCAGAGATCCTTTCATGATTGTTAAGGCGAATACATGTTATGGAGGAAGAAATGGGAAAATGTTCCTGTCAAGTCCCGACCATCTTCATCCGCCTGTGCCCTGGATCATTGCTCTGAAATGTTTCCTAACATATCACTGTTGCTCCAGTTGCTGGCAACTTTGCCAGTGACTTCTGTACAGGCCGAGAGAGTCTTTTCAAAAATGAAAAGAACCCTTACAGCTATTTGGTCAACAATGACGGAGGCCCGACTGGAGGCACTTATTCTATTACAAATTTATAGGGCCCATTGCCCAGACGTGGAATCAGTCATCGACAGATTTGCCATAACATCAGCGCGGCGGTTGAATCTAAAATTATGATTTGGTAAGTTTGATTGTCAAATCTTACTTCCAACCTTTTGACTCCAAGTAACAAGTAAGTACAATGCCACCTCACTCAACCCCTCATTTTTCAATATTCTGGAGTCAAAAATATTGGCCAGATGTGCAAGTGTGATCAATGATCTTCTGTTTGCTTTACAAATATCTTCTTTTGACATGTACCACCCCCTTCCCCCATAAAAAATCGGGAAGCATCAACCCAAACTGCCCCTATATCGCTACGCAATAGAGTTTGAATAAATTGTACTTCGCAAGTATGTGGCGGGGCAGGTGGCACAGTTCCCCAATTTTGTTGGCAACCAAGAATTCGGGCAAAATGTACAGCAAAATTCTGGCAAAATTGTGAACAATCAAAGAAAACCAGCCTCAAATTTGCAAGTTTTGGCCTGGGAAGTGCCATTTCCGCAATCTATAGGCAGCATTTATTGAAAAATTTCTCTGAACGCCACGCGCTAACCCATCGTGGCGCTCTGCTTAGATACTGTCACGGGTCAAAATTTATACCAATGAGTAGCCCCCCAAACAAAAAACCTGCCTACGCCAATGCATATGGCACTGCTTCTTTCCATGTTTAGTGTGTAGTACATATGGCACTGCTTCTTTCCATGCTTAGTGTGTAGTACATATGGCACTGATTCTTCCCATGCTTAGTGTGTAGTACATATGGCACTGCTTCTTCCCATGTTTAGTGTGTAGTTCATATGGCACTGCTTCTTTCCATGTTTAGTGTGCAGTACATATGGCACTGCTTCTTTCCATGTTTAGTGTGTAGTACATACAGTATGGCACTGCTTCTTCCCATGTTTAGTGTGTAATACATATGGCACTGCTTCTTCCCATGTTTAGTGTGTAGTTCATATGGCACTGCTTCTTTCCATGTTTAGTGTGTAGTACATACAGTATGGCACTGCTTCTTCCCATGCTTAGTGTGTACATATGACATATCTGAATATGTTAAAGATGTATGAAAAGTTAAAAAAATACAATAAGTACAATAAAATATTATATCAAAATAGGTGAAAACTTAGTCGCTTTCTGAATTTGAAGGTGCTAATTTGAAAGTTTGTATTGTGGATGGGCACATCTCTTTATTTTCTTATGTAATCCTTTGTTTTTTTAACAAATTGAATCACAATTGTTTGTGTAGGAGAGTAGCTGATTCTGAACTAGAGCTGTGACCGTTTAGGGATTTTAGTAAACGTGTACACGCCAAAAAAAGCGAGCGTGTATCATGTACACGCGTTTAGTACCGTAATTTTCGGAAATACACCAAAATTGCTCCAAAAGTACGAGCCGAAGTAAAAAAATCGCGCAACCAGTATGGCAAAAGTACTGACTCCATTGCCCAAATAGACGCTGAGTTTTGCTTTCCAAATCGTAAAAAGTTTACTTCTACAGTATAAATCATCATTTTTATGGAAAATATGCATGGAAATTCAGTTTAGAAAGAATAGATAACTTCCTTTCAATGTCATTTAAACTCAACATCACGTAACTTTTGTATCCTATTCTCTACGGCTTTCAAAGTTTTGTAAAAATCTTGCATACTGAGGCCTATGATATACCTCGCCGTAAAACATTTCAAAACTACGCCACCACCACCAGGAAGTTCTAAAATATCAGTCCTCTCGAAAAAATGGCCGCCATCTTTGCGACACATGCAGAGTTTCAGCTCTGTTAAAACCTTTTTCTGTTTGTCTATTATGCAATATTTTTTCTTTCTTGCAAAATTTATTTGACTCTCCAGGTAATATTTACATGTAAATGTACTGATTTTCACGATTCAAGTATTTTTCAAGTGTTTTTTGGTCGATTTAACAGCTTGTAAAACGGGCCTTGATTGCATGGGATTTAAAGCATTATGGCCTAACGTTAGGCCTATTGTTAGTTTCACTGTTTACTGCTGCACATTCGCGGTGCATTTTACAAGTTAAATTACTCAGATTTCGGCAAAATCAAAGTGCACAATATCCCCATTCATTGGTGATTACTGCGCATTTATGATTTGCACATTTAAAAAGGATTATGCTAATTGGGTTAACAGTTTGTAAAAAGTCATTGATTGGAATTTTGTCAGCAAAATGTGTGTGTGATTTGAATCATGAATATTGATTTTTAACAGCAAGACACTGAAAAACAATTACTCGCAATGAAGTATTTAGTAAACGTTTACAAGATTTGCGAGCATGTAGCGTGTACACGCTAAACGGTCACAACTCTCTTCTGAACCCTGTATGAACTGAAAATCTGCCTTGGGTTGGGTAACTACTCACTATTTAAAGAAATCATTGTGACATATTACTTACAGTATTAGTATAAATAATGGAGTAAAAGCTTGATTTGACCAACCTCTGGTGTGTGCCATGTGAGCTTTTCTTCCAGATCTGCACCTCCCAATTGCTTCTGTGCTAATTTCTTCCATTCTGGATGCAAAGGCTCACGGTGGAGATGTCTATTGCCAGCACAGCTACTGGACGACCAATTTGGCTTTTCAAACAAAGGTAAACTTATCATTTAAGCATATACCAATGGCAATGATATTGAATTAATCAAAATACAAACAAAAATATCAATGATTGATTAAGAAATGGACTGCAATTCAATTGATAAAGATTTCTCATTTCAAACTCACTTTTTCAAAGCTTTGGCCAGTTGGGCCCAGGTCCATACTCTCCAATACTATTCAATTGATGCTCAAAGTTTCAAATCATCAGGTTTGAACAATAACATGCATAGTGCATACACTAAATAAAAATGTAATGCATACCAGAAATATTGTGCTGTATGCCAAGAGGAAGAAAAGAGAAGGTGAGGTCTTTTATTTTCAGTCCAGCATACCTGGAAAATATCTACGGTTATAACCGCCATAAAAATGGGCATTTTTTTTTTTTTTAAGATTTCTTGAGTAAGCAACAGTATATGTGGTACATATGTGCTATAATGTGCCAGTGCCCCCCCTCCACCCCCTCCCTTCTTTCCCCAACTTTTCAGAAGTGGATATTTGTCATGGGCCCAACTTTGAACTTCCAAATGTATCATTATGATTCAGGTTTTTAAATTTCAATCTGGTAGTGATGCTTTGACTTCCTGTTATTTCTTGCAAATTTCAGGTAATTAATCCTCATGTGACACTTGGTAACAGCTTTAAGTTGACCAAAGAGTTCTCACATATAGATATTTACCATTTTAGCTTTTCGCAAAGAATTTTTAATGAGTGGAATGCTTTGCCTGAGTGGGTAGTTAGCAGCAATTCTGTTCACAATTTCAAAGTCAACATTAAAAAGTTCTTTACTGACTCTGGGCGTCATTGATTTATTTTTTCTTTTGTGGTGGTGGTGGTGCTAGTTTGGGGTTTTTTATGGGGTGCTAACCCTTCTTAGCCCATCATCTTGTTATGTTATGTAACATTATTTAAACACATAATACTTTTCTTTTTTTTAAGAAACTTTATTGGGGCAAATTAATTCATTTTCATTCATATGACTATAGACCCACAAACATACATGATAGTGATGACACAATTCCAAAGAGAATTTTGTAAGAAAATATGGATCTAAATGATGCAGAAATCACTTCAAGTTCATCCTCTGTCAAACAATACCAGCAATACTTCCATGCTTTGGATGTTGGATCGATGCTTCAGCCAAGAGACCTTATAATGATCTTGTAGATGGTAGATAGGCCTACATGTACCATCAGACAGCAGCCAAGGGTAGTGCCATAACTATGCTTCACCTTATAATGATCTTGTAGATGGTAGATAGGCCTACATGTACCATCATACAGCAGCCAAGGGTAGTGGTATAACTATGCTTCACCTTATAATGATCTTGTAGATGGTAGATAGGCCTACATGTACCATCATACAGCAGCCAAGGGTAGTGCTATAACTATGCTTCACCTTATAATGATCTTGTAGATGGTAGATAGGCCTACATGTACCATCATACAGCAGCCAAGGGTAGTGCCATAACTATGCTTCATCTTATAATGATCTTGTAGATGGTAGATAGGCCTACGTGTACCATCATACAGCAGCCAAGGGTAGTGCTATAACTATGCTTCACCTTATAATGATCTTGTAGATGGTAGATAGGCCTACATGTACCATCAGACAGCAGCCAAGGGTAGTGCTATAACTATGCTTCACCTTATAATGATCTTGAAGATGGTAGACAGGCCTACATGTACCATCATACAGCAGCCAAGGGTAGTGTTATAACTATGCTTCACCTTATAATGATCTTGTAGATGGTAGATAGGCCTACATGTACCATCATACAGCAGCCAAGGGTAGTGCTATAACTATGCTTCACCTTATAATGATCTTGTAGATGGTAGATAGGCCTACATGTACCATCAGACAGCAGCCAAGGGTAGTGCTATAACTATGCTTCACCTTATAATGATCTTGTAGATGGTAGATAGGCCTATGTGTACCATCATACAGCAGCCAAGGGTAGTGATATAACTATGCTTCACCTTATAATGATCTTGTAGATAGTAGATAGGCCTACATGTACCATCATACAGCAGCCAAGGGTAGTGCTATAACTATGCTTCACCTTATAATGATCTTGTAGATGGTAGATAGGCCTACGTGTACCATCATACAGCAGCCAAGGGTAGTGCTAGCTATAACTATGCTTCACCTTATAATGATCTTGTAGATGGTAGATAGGCCTACATGTACCATCATACAGCAGCCAAGGGTAGTGCTATAACTATCCTTCACCTTATAATGATCTTGTAGATGGTAGATAGGCCTACATGTACCATCATACAGCAGCCAAGGGTAGTGCCATAACTATGCTTCACAACTGGTTTATAAAACGACCGTAGGCATCTTGACATTGATATTCCAACTTGAATAGGAAGTTTGTCAGGATGTTAAACCTCAAACCAAACCAAACCAAAATATCCAGCCACCAGTAAAGCAACTTTATGGAAATGACATCGACATTCAATCAAGCAACTTTATGGAAATGACATCGACATTCAATCAAGTTATGAATACACTTGTCCATGCCATGGTACTTGATAATAAATGCCTTCAAGAGCAATGACAGACAGTGATCATCCCTTAGACTAAGACAGTTACCAAAGTCGCTGATATTTTAGCAAAGGATGGATCAACACCAGGGGCATAAGAATGGTCCCTCTCAAAAGCAAAAAGGCAGAGGGGGGGGGAAGGGAGGTAAAAGGGAGGATGGGGTGGGTGGGTGGAGGGGGTGGAGGGTGAAAATATCTGGTTACAAACGGAAAAATTGCACAGGTAAATAAAGTTTCTATGTTATCAATATTCAAGTTGCTGCTAATTGGGAAATTTCCTTCATATCCAGGAAAGTTCCTTCATTTCCGTAAACGTTTCTTTGATTTTCCGAACATTTTCTTCACTTTTCATTCTTGCAATTTTTTTAAATTCTGGGGGGAGTCAACTTTTAGGAAATATTGCTAAATTTTACCAAATTTTTTACAAAAATTCACCTCATTTTTTTTCCAATTTGATTTCATTTTTTCAATTTCATCTCCCAACCGGACAGAAAGCATGCAAGCAGAAAGGTGAAATTCTCTCAGGGTATTTTGGCCATGTTGGGTGGTATCTGTGACTCGATGATGATTGAATAATTATCAATTATCAAAATTTAGTTAAATTAAGGCCTATTTTTTAGCTCCAAATCCACTCAAATTGCAGAGCTTCCGCTGCTTTATCCTGTCTACCAACTGTGGTGTAGCGGTTATCATACATGTCTACAGACCACGAGGCCCTGGGTTCAAGCCTGGGTTGAGTAGACACGCCAGTGCACCACAACTGGGTTATCAAAGGCCGTGGACATTGACTTGGTTGTCGGTGTTATGTCTGTCCGTACGTCGTACCTGTATTCTCGTCCGTGTCGTATTAAGCATTTCGTGATAGCATTGTTACTATCATAACCGAATACGCAGGTGACGGCCCCGTCATTGTAATTGTGTGTTCACTTGTCATCGTCGTCGGCTTCATCCTCTGGCTGGGTCCCTACAGGGGCCCTTAAGTGGGCTCCGAAATCCCATGCCGAATTATGTTTAGCCCCATAAACTTCAAAAGCGTTACAGTGCCATTGTTTCACTCTGCACTAGCGAGCCTGTGTGATGTGCAAAGATTCGATTCAACTTCTGTAAACAATTTTTGCTTAGAAATGTCATTTTTTGTTATGCTTGTGTCCATAAGTTTTTGATGAAAGTGGAATAAACTCAAGGTTTTAATCTGTCTGTTCAGAGTTAGGTCTAGCATTAAATCCCTAACTTAGGCCTAACATTAGTCCAGGGTAGGCCTAGGCCTAGTACAAATCTTCATACTCTTAAGTCATTCACTCTGAATCTCTGATTTAGAGTATGAATAATTACATACATGATCCATTTACACACTTAAGCAAAGCCAATGGGTTTCAATGTGTTTTCAAAAAATTTGCCAAAATGTTTGGGCAAATTGATTTTCAATATGAAGACTTCCCTATTTTTACCTGAAAATCAGCACACTGAAACTTGAATTTGTTTAACACATTGAAAATATCGTAATAACACAGTTGTTTTTCTAAAAGGATGCATTACATTTTTCATTCAAAAATAAAACTTTTTACGCATTTTCTATGTGAGCATGTTGACAAAAGTGTAAGACGCACGTAAACATTATTTCAAACAAATAAGAAGATACAGTAGAGTAGAACGTTTGCATAACTTATCGATATATTTCGAGTGATTATCTGAATCCTTGAACATAGATATTCCAACTTAGGAAAATTGTTGAGATGTTAAAAACTCTCAACCAAACCAAATCAAACCAAACTAGGTTTAGGTAGGCCTAGGTGATACTAAAATGAATGCCAACCAAATGCTTATTGAAACACAAAAAAACAAAAACAAAAACAATGCCAACTGAGTTTACTGCATTGAGTAAAGCAAACAGTAATTTCCATACAACGAATGCCCGTTGAGACGCACACTATAACGGATAGCTATGGAAGTGCCTTAACATGACAAACTCTGGTTAGGTTAGGGTTTAGGTTATGAGAATGAAAATTTTTAGATTCGCATCCACCTCCCACATGCTACAAAACCTCCTGCCAAAAAAAATCATTATTTAAAACTTTTTCATTATTATGAGGAAAAAAAATTGAAAAAAAATTAGAAGGCAGGTAGAGCGTATGACTGAAATGTTGGAGGTACATGTACCTAGGACAGGTCTACCAGTTTTTTCACAGCTAAATGTATGCAGACAGATACGCCGATCATCAAAGCAGAAGTTCTTCCTTTGCAGCTCCTGCTCCTCATTCACTTGTTGAGAGAAGTGGCAAATGATTGATTGGCACTCTCCGTCCTTCGGAAGGGAGGTTAAGCCATCGGTCCCGATGGTAGGACAGTCACACCCTACCTGCCAGGTTCTCTGAACACTTCTAAAAAGAGTGGGGTGAAAAGCCGGTGTTCATTCACTTCTGTCCTGATTGCATGAGACTGCTATGCTGTATAATTATGTTTTATTTACATAGCACCTGCATGCAGTTGCTAAGTTGCCGCCAACAGCTCCCATCTTCACACATCGAAACCTCTGATGCGTGCATCCACTCTGGACTCTAGATTGCAACTTATTACATCATGGAAGAAGCTTTATACTAGACTAGAAATACAGTAAATAATGAATATTGAAAAATGAACACAAAAAAAGCCTCTTGCCTTTTGAAAATGTATGGACGTAAATCTAATCGCTTATTCTCATGGCCTTAGATTAACCCTAACTAAACGTGACCCTAACAAATTAATATTACTATAAGAGACTACCATACAGCATAAGTACCATAACACAACACATTTATGCACTTGTCAGTTGTATGACTCACCCCTACTACCCCCGGCAATGTCATTTAAAGGTGAGTCATTGACATATGAAATGGTGACTCACATGTGAGTCACTGTACCAAAATGTCAGTCACCAGAGTGACTCTGGGGTGGGTCAATTTACTTCAGACCCATTGACTTTGTACAGAGGTGAATGATTTGGGGCAAGTCATTTCACAAAAAATGTCAGTCACCTATGTGAATGAGGGATGCGTCAATGTACATGTTTTAACCACCCACTTTGGTGCAATGACCTTGTTCGGGGGTGTAGGGGTGAGTCACATAATTGACAAGTGCATTACAGTACAGCGGTAGGTATTGGCATTCATGTTTCCAATGGGCATTCGGTTTTTAGCGTGAGTCACTTGGCATTCATTTTAATCTTAGTATTACCCTAGGACTAGTTATTGTCACAACTCCACGCATACATATGTTATCACTGGGACATTTATTTTATGTAACGAGGTTGTTGCAGATACCGTGTTTTTGATTAGACTCACACTTAAAGCAACCCATATTTTCCTAAATGCAATAAACTTACATTCTTTCAGCACAGTGTGATGGGTTTTCACCTGTTCTATGAGTTAGCTGTGGAACAGTTTTTAATCAGCAACTTTTAATGGGAGATTTTTAGTTGGGTATTTTCCACTGATAATTTGTTGTTTGCCATATTTCAAAACTTTTGTCGAGTGAAATACCTGCGCATTTGTACGCAGGGCTTCTTCATTTACTAACGGGTGGAAAATTTATGTGTGTGGTATCTGCTGTATGTGTCGTCTTTAAAATCAGCTAATAATTATTCAACCTTTTTCTGTTTTAGAGCTTTTTAATGAAAGTGAACGATAAGTACTTGCATTTCTTTGCATAATTGAAATTATTTTTCAACTTGTATTTTCATGATCTGAAGAAAATCTAAAATGGACGCCGCCTAAAAATTACAAATGCCATTGCAATTATTATCAGGTGAGGAGGTGGTCATATGACTATCATTTTTGAACTTTGACATCCTCGGTACAAACTTAAGGCTGTAGAGTGCGGTGAACGAACACAAAAAGTGTGCCAAGAATCATCTCATTTTGGTGTTAAAGAAATATATTTTCACACTTTTTAGCTGAAGAAAACATCAAAAAGAAGTTGGAGTATTGTTCGAGTGCAAAGCTGGACACTCAAAAGAATGGTAATTTAAAAGAAGAGTTTCATGCCGGAAAACGTAGCGGCTCATCGTAACTCACTTAAAATGAAATGTATCACGTAGTTGCAAAGGACTTGAATCAGAAACAACAACAATCAGTGAACGTCACTCTGGAACGGAGTACATAACAAATAACTACCCTAGGCCTATCATGCAGTAATTCTCAGTTTTCTGAAATCAGTTTTCTCCCTACACTGTAACTTTTGTAACAATTTCCTTGGCATATTATTCCTAACTTATGAAGTGTGCCGAGTATCAAAATAGAAATTGAAAGTAGGCTAGGCTAACCTAAAACTTAAGATCCACTAACGTTAGGCACTTGTCAATTGTATGACTCACCCCTACTACCCCTGGCAATGTCAGTCAAAGGAGAGTCATTGACATTCAGTATGAAACAGTGACTCATTGTATTAAATAGTGCGTCACCACAGTGAACCTGGGGTGAGTCAATTTACTTCAGACCCATTGACTTTGTACAGAGGTGAGTGATTTCGGGTGAGTCAATTGCACAAGAAATGTCAGTCACCTAAGTGACTGAGGGGTGCATCAATGTACATGTTTTGACCACCCTCCTTGGTGCAATGACTCACCTTGTCCGGGGGTGTAGGGGTGAGTCACACATATGACAAGTGCATTAGTAGTCCTCCCCGTAGTACCGTTGGTCTGATGCTAGTTTGAATCTCTGAATTTCTGATTTAGAGTACGAACCATTACATACATACAAATTTTACACGCTTAAGCAAAGTCAATGGGTTTCAACAGGTGTTTTCAAAAAAAAAAATTGCCCAGGAATTCTGGGCAACTTGATTTTTCGATATAAAGACTTCCATATTTTAACATGAAAATCAGCACAAGGAAACACAAATTTGTTTTACACCTTATAGATATCGTAAAAACTCAATTGCTTTCCTAAAAGGATACACATTTTTCATTCAATAAAGTTTTGACACATTTTCTGCAAGGGTCTTGACAAAAATGTGATACGACATAGGCCCTAAGCATTTTTCCCAACCAATAAGAAGATAGGACGCTTATGAAGGGAAATGATTGCCATAATTTGAGTGCGTATCTGCATAGCCTGTGTAACCTTGAGCCTATAAATGCACCAATGTGTCAAACGTGTGTGTTACTTATGTTGGTACGCATAATTTGTATTTCACTTTAAGCATATGCCAGGGAAAGCACAAGTAAGTCACAATGACTTGTTTTCAATGTGTACCGATGAATTTTCCAAGATGGAAAGTAGATGAACACCGGCTTAACACACTGCTTTTTTTGAGGAGTATTCAGAGAACCAGGCAGGGGGTGAAACTACATCGAGACCGACGGCTTTACATCCCCTCCGAAGGACGGTGAGTGCCACCCAACCATTGGCCATTTTCACACAGGTCAGGTGGGGGAAGAGGTGTGATGCAAAGACAAACCTATGCACTTGATGTCAGCGTATATCGTTCTGCATATCTGTGGAAAAATCGCTGGTTAAATTGCTGTTGGACTCGAACCTGGAACTTCCAGCATCTCAGTCGTGCGCTCAGCTGACTGAGCTACCTGCCTTTCTTTGTATTAATATTAACAAAAAGAACAAGGGCATTGAGGTTGTTAAATTCGAATAATTATAGGCTGGCGCGCAACAACGCTATTGTCCGTGATCTTGTAACGAATGGGCAGTGCTTTGTTGTATCTATGCCCGCTTTGGCAATGACGTCATGAAGAAGCAGCACTTCATTTAGTTTGCAGAAAATTTTTGGGCTTTTATACTGCCATGACTATTAATTGTCAGTAGAAAATCCATCGTTTGTAGGCCTACATCTCATCAGAAGAAAAAAACAAACAAGTAAGCCTACTGTGGCTAATATTAAATAAACGAAGAAGGGAGTCTCCAGCAAATGTGAGTTGAGTCAAAAAAGGTAATTAAGATTCGCGAGTGGTCAAAAAAGGAATTTTTATATACGCTTCGAAAGTCGCGATAGAAAGTGACCTACCTTTTAAAATATATATAGGGCCTATGTATTAGGTATATCGCTAGGAACACCAGTGGCCTAGGCTATGTCGCTGAATGGGTTCCGCGACAATTTGCGTATTTAACGCTTTGCATTAATGTAGCGTTAGGCGGCCCTAGACCTAGGCCCTACCGATTTAAACAACAATTGGATTCTGTCTTAATTTAAAGGTAAGCTTTTACTTACCAATCGCCAATGTCGTAACCCATCTCGGAGGAAAATAAACCTCGACATATCTGCACCGGAGGATCTAAATCGAGCGATAATAATAAAGCACTAAAAGTGTTCTTACTCCAGACGACGAGGCTGTTCGTAAGGAAGTGCTGATATGGCCTGGTGCCTTTTGGATAGTGAATGTATAGACCTAATCCAAAACTTGTTTACCATTCGCTGGCAAATTGACTCGGATAGGCACAGTGCGGGAATCTGTACGTACGTGGTGGGGAGTAATCTACACTGTTGGTTGTGATTTTGATTGAAAAATGTGTTGTTTCGCAAGTAAGCAATACTTGAACTTTGCACGAGTTTTTAACCAAGGTCATTAAATCACTCACCAACAGCAAAATAAACCAACTTATAATTACTCCAGAGGGTGTCAAAAAGCAACTGCATAACCTAAACCCCAACAAAGCCTCAGGTCCGGACAAAATACCACCATGGTTTCTAAAAACACACGCTGATGACCTCTATGAAATTCTAACTGATCTCTTTCAAACCTCAGTCGATAATGGTACTATCCCTAAGAAGTGGAAAGAAGCAAACATATGTAGCGTTTTTAAAAAAGGTGATAAACAAAACCCAGCTAATTACAGACCTATTTCCCTCACCTGCGTTTGTAGTAAAATCCACTCACATGTGATGAAATTTCTTGATGAGCATAATATCTGAATCTGAATCTGAATCGGTTAAGTCGGCAAAAATCCTTCAAGAGGACATGAACGCCAACCGTGCGTAAAAAGTATGAGTAAAAAATATAAAAAGAAACTAGTTAGCAATACAAGTGTTAGTAATTTTAGCTTTGAAACAGTTGAGACTTGGTACATGTACAATGTCTGACGGTAAAGCATTCCAATCCTTTAGTGTGTGAGGGAAGAAAGAGTGTTTATATACATTCTTTTTAGCATAGAGAACCTGGAAATTAAGGTCATGATTATTTCTTGTTTTAGTTCTGACGGTGGGGATAAGTTCATCTTTATTGATGGCGACAAGATTGTTATTGATTTTATATAGCATATGTAGCCGGGTGTTGTATCTTCTTGTTTTAAGCAGGGGCCAATCTAATTTATAAAGCATGTTTTTTTCACACTAGATTTATAAGAGTAGTCTGCCATACAGAACCTGGCTGCTCTTCTTTGAATAGATTCAAGTGTATCCACATCGCACTGGTGATGGGGGTCTCAGACTGCAGATGCGTACTCAAGTACTGGCCTGACTAGAGCTTTATAAGCAGTGGATTTAACGTCGGTGGGACAATTTGAGAGGTTACGTTTTAAGAAGGCCAAGTATAGAGTTAGCTTTCTTGGTTATGTTATGTATATGTTTGTCCCATCTAAGTTTATTATTAATTTCAACACCTAGGTATGGGTGGGAGTTGACATGTTTTAGTGGCTGGTTGCATAAGGTATAAACTGGTGATTTAAAGCATTTCTGAGGAAAATTGACAGGATGTAGCATTTAGAGGGGTTGAAATTCATTTGCCATTTGTTTTGCCATTGTTCAAGTTTGTTAAGATCATCTTGGAGGATTTGTTGGTCAGAGGGGTTATCAATTGTTCTGTACACAAGGCAGTCATCAGCAAACAGTCTAACTGTACTGTTTATATTATCAGGAATGTCATTTACATATAAAAAGGAAAAGTAATGGACCCAAGACAGTTGTCTACTACCTGTAGTGTAGCGGTTATCATACCGCTATGACGGGGTCGTCACCTGCGTAATCGGTTATGATAGTAACAATGCTATCACGAAACGCTTAATACGACCCGGACGAGAACACAGGTACGACGTACGGACATACATAACATCGACAACCAAGTCAATATCCACGGCCTTTGATAACCAGTTGTGGTGCACCGACGTTAAATCCACTGCTTATAAAGCTCTAGTCAGGCCAGTACTTGATTACGCATCTGCAGCCTG
>JAIGNY010001069.1:900000-910000 GCA_020152595.1 Chiridota heheva
ATGAATCAAATGATAAAATAAGTTCAGTCTATAGTAAATTAAAATATAAAAAATAGACCTAGAATCGTTAAAGCTGAATCATTGAATAAAATGACAAAAGCGATAGGATCAACAATGAACGTAATAAGAGGAATAACCTAAAATGTTAAGAGTAAAATAAAACTTAGCAAGTCAGGTTGTATAGGCACTAAGATAGTAAAAAGTAGACATACAAAAATGAGAGCTATAAGATGTAAATATTTATAAAATTGTTAAAAGAATGAAAGGTCAAAAAGGTCATAATTACAGTAAAGAATAGTATCCGCTTAGTGGTACAAGAACGAATTTTTGTATAAATAGGAAAGTAAACTAAGTAAGTTCAATAATTATGGAATAAAGCTACTCCAGTCTAGCTACCCCACTGTCTCAATGATGAGCCAAGTGGGGTCACGGGGTCACGGTGGCGGGAACCGATAAATTACGGTGGAGAAATTTGACCCATGCAGTTGTGTCATATAAAGCTTCTTACGATTTGAGCAAACTTAACTTTTACGGACTGTCCAAGATTCCCTCACTAATCTGAAATTTTGAGAAATTGAGGTCACAGAGTCAACTACAAATATCTGCAAAATCATTGGAGTTTTCCATTAACTTTCATGATAAAAAAGACAAGTATTAGACTATATCAATTCCCGTTAATTAATAACGCCGTCCATGCACCTGTGCACCAATCACACATAGGCTACAAGTGAAATGACGTCAGTGCGAACCGTGACCTTCCGTATCATCCATGATCCACCCACTTTATCGCCTTTCAGCCTTTGGTATAGTTGATTTCAAAATCATTTGTATGTAGGCTAACTACCAAGCAGCCAAGTTATGGATTGCTGTTTTGTATTGCTAATACGTCAGGCACTGCCCTAATAATTCGAGGTAGTATGTACAACCCTATGTTCTGATACTATGGTACCCTGATGTATCTAGTCCCTGGTATATTCTCTTTTAATAGGAACATTTATGTTTCCATTAAAGAGGGAGGCTCGCCTCAATAAAATACGGTAAAATTGGGGGTTGCGATATTTTGACGTCAATTCCGGTTGTGGACGCACGATCCGATTAAGAAGAGAGAAATCCATGGTTTGTACAGCCAGACGCTAGCATGTACATTGTGTGTGCCGATTACATGCACAGCGTATTACGTTACTGTGACGAGTAACTTTTTTTTTTTTTAATGCGTTTGTCAGAAAGCGAAAGTGAAATATTAGTATTATAATACTACAATAATAGTCACCAAATGAAAATTACTGAGAAAAAAGAAGATACAAGTAAACGTCGCAATAAACGATTCTACCAAGGCTTGAACTCACGACTGTTGATAAGAAAAAAAACTTTTTTTTCAATGCGTTTATCAGAAAGCGAAAGTGAAATATTAGTATAATACTACAATAATAGTCATTAAATGAAAATTACTGAGAAAAAAGTAGATGAAAGTAAAAGTCGCCATAAACTATTCTACCAAGGCTTGAACTCAAGACTGTTAATAAGAAAAAAAACTGCATCCGATCGCCGTAACCAACTGGACTTACTCGTATAATGACCTCCCAGGCGTTTTAAATAACTATATACCTTGCAATACGAGACAACGAATCCCGCAGCAAAATTTCAACCATTCAAAAAATTTGAAAGGAATTCTAAATATTGTGCGCATATGACGATTTCGCCTCTTTAATATGCATGCTGCCGAACTGTTTAAAGGTTATACGTTTTTTCTAAATAGGATGTTACACACAGTCACTTGACGTCTGATTTTTCGCTCAGAGACGTGCACGTGACATAACTATGAAATAAGTTGCAAAAGAAGTAACAATATAACTCATATAATTAACTTGACATGCTTATCAAGGAAAGGTATCGTTCAGTACATAAATTAAGAAATCGATCTGTTAACGTCACTTACGGTTTCCTTATTGATTGTGAGAAATCTGTGATGCTATCGATAACACATGTATCAAATTCGGTACGGCAAATGTGTGATCGCTAACATGGCAGATTTCTCGCGATCAATAGGGAAAACAGGAAGAGACGTTTCCAGCCCGGCAGTGTTCACTTCTGAACGTATTTCCATATCACCATTCTATACCCATATCACCATTCTATATTTTGCCGAATATACTTCGCTCTCTTAGACCTGTAGACCCATCACCAAATTACACAATATGTTCATTCAATTGAGAAACCTCACACCGCGCTAGTTCGTATTCATTAGAACTATTTAAAAACACAACACACACGCACGCACATACATACACACACCACACACACACACACACAGATATATATATATATATATATATATATATATATATATATATATATATATATATATATATATATATATATATATATATATATATATATATATATATATATATATATATATATATATATATATATATATATATATATTTACATAAAATTACAAATTTCGAGGCCCCGGCTTCATTCCTGGGGTGGGTAGAAAAACACTTTTCACCCTGCTCCCATAAGACTTTAAAATTAATTTTCAATAGAAATGCAAAGACATTACACAACCTGACATCACAAAATTGTCTCAAGATTTGCAGATTTGTGCCATGAAATGTTAAGTTCTACACGGAAGCATCGCTCAGCCCTAAAAGTAGCAAAATCAGACCAATACTATCTGACGGTTCTCTGACACTAATTTAAAGCTGACCTAAATGAAACAAAACAACGATTCACATGTTATTCACAAATTTGAAATTGCATATTAAATCTTTTTTAATGCTGAACATTTCGAAGCCAAGCCTTTCTATCTGTCTATACAAGAAATGTCAACAATGAAGACGTTTTATTTACTTTTATCGGGGACGGTAGCTATGGTCCTCCGTGCAAAACTAGGCATTTAGAATTTCGTTGGACAATTGACAATCAGGCCCCTTTTAAAATATGCACAATCATTGTTCGGGTCATTAAATTCGATATTACTCGGGCTGTCAGGTTCTCGGAGATTGCCAACTGTTCAAGTTGCACAAGTCCAGGAGAGGTCCTAAAATAAGTAGGAACTAAATTATGAATTTTTCGTAACATGTCCCTCACCACCCCTCCCCCTCCCCCTTCTTCCCCCAATATCATGATGCTTTGCTATATACTAACGTTAGCGCCTTATGTAGTGCTATAATTTTCACATTTTAAATACTTCTGCGAACAAATTGGCAAATTGTTTTATTATGTGATACGTCAATATATTGCTGAATAGCTAAGAGGCATATAACCTAAATGGTTTTACTATGCCGCGGTAGAGCTAGTACTGAGGCTTTGAAGCAATCTGGAAGGATCTGGAATCCTTGAACAACTACATTTAAACATGTATTTGAAAACCTCCTTGAACTGAGGATGTTTCAAACCATATATAATAGGATTGACACAGCTATTCGAAATAAGGAAAACAGAAACCCATGGGATGGCAGGATAGCTGGGTGGAATCAGGCAAGCAATGGCAAACGGCATTATGCAAATGATATATGAACAAACAATGAGGAAGAGGTTCTTTGTAACCTTCACTTGCCGTTTGAATGCAGCCACTTGCATGCTACTTTTATCTTTTGTCGAGCTAGAAGCTGACTGTAATCCAAGAAGTTCTTTGCTCCGAAGAGATATGAATTTAAATATTTTAACGTAGCACGTGACGATGATGATTAAGCACGGTACTTCCACTAGCACGCTGCTCAAAAGGCGTAAACATCTGCTAGAGGGGCCGTAGAATCGGCAGAGCAAATCTTGTATCTTTCGGAATATCCGATACCTCCTAGTCCGCAGAGTGGCGGGACGATTACAAGGAAAAGTGGAATAAACCACGCAATGAACAGCATTATGGACATATTTCTCCTTGAATAAAGATTATCATACTTATCCCTGGATCGTGTAATTAAGTAAAATCTGTTAAAGGCAATAAGAGCGAGATTAACAATACTAGCGCCTAATCCAACCCACACGACTACAGCAGTAATCCCACACAGAAAATCTGGGAGAGGCCACTCATTGTTCAGCAAAGCCACGGTGTTGAAGGGCAACACGGCACACGTCAGGAAATCTGCGACTGCCAGATTCACGACGAAAGTGTTTGTTTTTGTTTGCAGCTTTCGAGAAAAGGCTACTGCGATTATGACGAGGAGTTTCCGATTATTCCTATCACGCTAGTAAAGATTGTTATGATGGCAAGGATTAGTCGCTGAGTAGGATCCTCAAATACATAGCCTGGTTCGGGTGTGACGGTAGTTTCCATCGATGACGTCACATCCATTGCGATGACTCTGGTGAGTATTGCCTTGAAGATTAAAAAAAATCAGTGGTGTCAGATGAGTCGTTCCAGCTTAATTATTTAGAGGGAATCGGAACTTGTAGGCCGACGGAAGAAAGGAACTTAGCGATCAGTGGCATCTGATCGTGTCTTGTGGAAGAAATCTCGTGGGTATCCTGGGGAGAACAAAACAACCAAAGTCATAACATGCATAGCAAGATATATATATATATATATATATATATATATATATATATATATATATATATATATATATATATATATATATATATATATATATATATATATATATATATATGTATATATATATATATATATATATGTATATATATATATATATATATATTATATATATATATATATATTATATATATATATATATATTATATATATATATATATATATATATATATATATATATATATATATATATATATATATATATATATATATACTATTAATAGTGATCTAGACTTATAAATTGGTGAGGGCGTCTTTTGATTGATTTTTCATATATACCTTGACCTGTTTTGGCCTGCTGAAGAGTAATATGATAAAATGTTAATAAAAATGTATGGCTTTTGGGTAGCTACTTTGTACTATTTGGTGTTAGATAAGTTTTGTAGCCCTCCACTTGAGTTACTGAATATTGTGCCCCACTTTCCGGTATAATGTCCTTGAAATTTGTAAGTGACGCGTCCGTATCAGATGAGGAAGATGAGTGCCATATTCAGGGCTCGGGAAGTGATATCCCAAGCTCATTTACATTTATATATATAGATATACGGACATAGATATATAGATATACGGACAATTTTCTAGGCTTCAAGACTGTTCAAAACGCCTCAGTGAATGCCGACAGCTTGAGTAATCAACTATCAAACACTTTATCGACATAAAATTTACATTTAACAATAAAGTGCTGTGCTTCCTTACATTTAGCAACCTTATCTTTTCACCGATGAACGACAACAATCGAGTATTCTGTATTAATCATCAGTCTAAAGCGGACATAATTACCGACAAAATACTGAAATGTGTGTTGGTATTATCGACTGTCCGAGGACCATGATCTGACTACACAGCCGTTGGTATTATCGACTGTCCGAGGACCATGATCTGAACAGCCGTTGGTATTATCGACTGTCCGAGGACCATGATCTGACTACACAGCCGTTGGTATTATCGACGTCCGAGGACCATGATCTGACTACACAGCCGTTGGTATTATCGACTGTCCGAGGACCATGATCTGACTACACAGCCGTTGGTATTATCGACTGTCCGAGGACCATGATCTGACTACACAGCCGTTGGTATTATCGACTGTCCGAGGACCATGATCTGACTACACAGCCGTTGGTA
This sequence comes from Chiridota heheva, assembly GCA_020152595.1. NCBI lineage: Eukaryota > Metazoa > Echinodermata > Holothuroidea > Apodida > Chiridotidae > Chiridota > Chiridota heheva. The sequence continues at coordinate 905,684 of JAIGNY010001069.1, forward strand.
TTATCGACTGTCCGAGGACCATGATCTGACTACACAGCCGTTGGTATTATCGACTGTCCGAGGACCATGATCTGACTACACAGCCGTTGACCGTCGAGTTGATCGTCGGAGATCAAAGTTCTCGGACGAAAACTAAGTAGAATATTGCACTTTGTAGGTACTTTGGATGAGCCCTCATGCAGTAATTCGACAAAACTGGAATCAGTGTCAAACTTCACAGTGCATCAAACTGCCAAAGCACTTGATGAAGCGAAACACACATAAAAAAGATAGGGCGTTGTTCACCGAACAGCGTCTTCCCCAACCCACAGTAATGCAAGAGCCGATGTGTTGACTCTGAAAGCTGGTTGGTGGTGCGTGTCTTTAGCTATGCTTTCGAGGACATGAAAGCTGGTCGGTGGTGCGTGTCTTTAGCTGTGCTTTCGAGGACTTTGTCATGAGACCAAGACTGGTTAGTCCTCGGAGCATATAGACAGACATGATTTTTTGTCACAAGTCTTCGCTGTGTAGAATATTACTCATTATTGCAAAAATGGTAACTACCCAACATGAAATACTTCACGTGTGAGGTAAACAGTAAGAGTCTTATTGGTAATGTTGAACTCGATGCTTGTATGTGAACGTCCTCGGAAGAAGGTGCGGTGTCGTGGTCCTCGGACCATATAGACATACAAGTATGTATGTGTTTGTAAGTGTGTGTGTGGGGGGGGGGGTAGTGGGGTGCCCCCGCAAGCTCTTACGCCTTTGATCTCTAAACCACTAAATTTTCAATGTAAAACAGTCTACTGTGAAGGAGTGCCTAAAAACGTGGGTAACAAAATAAAATGATACCATTTTATTTTCGTGGGTGGACATTGTTGCCTGCTAAATCATTAGTGATAATGAAGAGCACGTATATCTATACCATTGGAAATGGAAACTTGTTAGCTTGTACCGTGAATTAATCAAACACATTTTCTATTTAAAATCGAACCTTTCTAGTTATATCAGTATATAGACAGATACTATTTTTTAATCCTGAGTAGCATTTGAAGCAGCTATATATCTTTACTCACAGTTTATTTTCAAGGGCCAGGCGTTTTTCGATGAAGACTTGTAAAACTGTCCTGTTTTCCAACGGAAGACACACTCAATCTAACAGAGGAATGGAAACAATCCAAGTTCAAATGGAGTCAACTTGAGCGAGAAAAAGTATCACTATTACATATACTTTTTGTCAGTTTACACATGTATGATTTGAATAGTTGGTGTGTTTACATCAACCTCGAAACGCTTAAGACAAAATCCACTTTCCACTGTGGCACTATTCCACCACATATCAGTCTAAGCGTTGTATTCAGCCAGGAACAACTCCCTGATTCATCCAACTTTTAATGTCGTTATGGTGCAATGTAGGGCCTTCCTGTATTACAGAAATCAATCCAGTGTCTGAGTAATTGATGATGTAAAATGTGACCTTAGCGACTTTCTGTGCAGTGACACAGTACGAGTTTTCTGCCATTAAGATGGGTGAACCCTGGTAAACCTTAGCACAATCATTAGATCACAGATTTATAATCTTTAGCAAATATCATTTATTTATACACCCGAAGAAATAATACAATCTATTATACGACTGGATGATTTTCAATTGACACAGTCAGATTATTACTCGCATGGCAGATTTTAAGTTTTGAGACCTTTTGAGTCTTGCTCTCAAAACAACCATATCGTCATCAGTCAGGGGAAATCCCGGGGAAAAATCCAAAAAGTTGAAACCCAAAGGGAATAGAAGTTGGGCGCAATTTTTACTCATGAAGAAGCACGTTGATACTTGCGGTAAACTACGTCACTTAATTTTCCTAATCTTTGTAATAGATTTGTTCAGTTTTCGACGAAGCAGATAATGTAAGTACTTTGGAATCATGAATGAAATGTTGCATAGTTTTATTTACATCAGTGTGTTAAGCACTCCCTGGTTAAGCTAATTTCTTCTTTCAATTTTTAAGACTTTTGTGGTTTTGTTTCTTCGCGCTGAAGGTGCTCATTTTCATACACATGATAGAGGACTGTGAAAGGAGCAACTTGGTGTACAATCATGTTGATATCTTTTTCCGTTTAGGAGTTATTGCATTTCAAAGATTGCGCGAGTGTGTTGAACTTCCTCGCTGTACAGTGTGCTGTCATAAACTTAAAAAATCCAAGACTATTTTGTTTTTCTTTGAAAATTGATTGCCATCTTCTAAAATTACTGAAACATTTTTTGTTTATTTATTGATATGGGGTACACCATACACTTAAAAAGAACGTGATTTTCCCATCTGCCCGGCGTGAACTTTACACTCTAAGTAAAATAAAAACATTTGTTCTTGTTTTATAGAAATACATAACAATTGTCTTGGATCTGCCTTTATGACATCACATTTTACACTGCGAGGTCACTTTTCAACACACTTGTGCAATCTTTGAAATGCAATAACTTTTAAACGGAAAAAATATCAACATGATTTTTACACCAAATTATTTCGTTAATAGTCCTCTATCATACATATGAAAATGATAAGTCTCGAAATCAACATATGTCTAATTGAACCGATATATGTCATATGTCGATTTCGAGTTATTTTATTAGTCAAAACTTGTCGTATTATCGTCATATTATTCAAAACTTAAACATACGATATAATTTATATTGACGATTTCTAGCATTATGATTGGCTGAAACCCTCAGAGCAGGGCTTTTCAAGAAAGTTTCACTGGTGGGCCAATTCATGACAAAAATAAACAGATAATCCCTATGGCAGAAGCGGCACAAAGGGTTTGGGAGGGGTAGGTTCAACGAGAGAAAGAATCTTCACTTTTTTGTATATATTTTTTTTTTATAAGAATATAATGACAACAAAATGGATTAAATCACCACTTCCTTCAGTCCTTCCAAATCATATGAAAATTGCAAATGAACCTTATTACTTTCAAGTTAATTTTACCCGTCAGGCCGCCATGTAAAATATGTAGATTGGCCCACCAGTACCACAATTTGTGAACATGTGGGGGCCAAATTTGGTCCACCAGTATACAAATGTAATATTAAAAAGGCCTGACTCAGAAATTGAACAGATGTTTGATTTCTTCTGAGCAATAACGGTTGTAGCCAATGACAATGCTCGAAATAGTTACATCAAAAAAAGCGAATATGTTTGAATTAATTGATCATGTGTTCAATTTCTGAGTGATATAACGGTTTCGACCAAAAAAATGCTCAAAATAGTCAAAAAAGAAGCGAAAAATGATTGTTTGATAAATTTGTTCGATATATAAATATTGAAGATTCGTTCAATTGCTTCCAATACTATATTTCAACACTGTCCCATTTCAGGCTGACCGCATGTTGCCAGAGCAGAAATTCCATTTTTTTTTTTATTTTTATAGATATCGTTAGTTTTGAAAACAACATGATAAAAACATTCTCAAACTAGAATAACAGCTATCTGTGGAGCGCATGCCTTCTCCCCCGTTGCCATTCCAACATACCTAGAATTATTTTAGAGTTCATTCAATCCCCATACTTGATAGAATCTACCTCAGAAATCCTAGGCTCGCAAAGATTCATCAAAGTTTTGATCTGGAATGATCATTTGCATTCAGAACACTTGAAGATTATCTTATGTCTGATTTCTTCCAAGACAATATCATTCTTTTCAGTTTTATTCAGGTTAAGCATTCATTATTAGAGTTCCTTCCAGTTAGGATTAACATTCCATCAGTTTCCATTCATGGCGCAAACCAATTGTTTTACTTGATTTAATTTTCTTTTGAGTGCAGAAAATTGATTGCTGGATTTCTTTCATGACATGATTCATTTTTATTTATCTTTAATTTTATTTATTTTCAGTATAAATTATGTACAATTTATAAATAGGAAAATACAATAATACAATGATATACAATACAAAAATAAAAAAACAAATAAATAAATAATAATAATAATATTAATAATGATATTTAAAAAAAAGTAAACGAAAGAAAATAATGTAGAAAATGAGACTATAAAACGGTTAAAGATATGAAAATGAATACAAAATGATTAGTTAAAAAAGGGTTATAATAAGGGGTCTAAAATACCAAAATGTATTGCAGCTTTATATACAAATAAATTTTAAAAACTGTTGTTCTAAAACTTGGCCCGGCCCCCGGATGGTGGCTGGGTTTCTCAGATTATAATTTGTTTTATTGCACATGGATGTTATTTCTAAATATAATGGGTGGTCTTTCGTTAAAACTATGTTTTGGGTAAGTCTGTCAAAAAAAAAAAAAAGGTGCTCTGATAAATCGAAAATC